>BBXU01000724.1:0-41486 GCA_001598975.1 Parachlorella kessleri | reverse complement strand
TATCCCCTGTGTGCCTTGGGTAGGCGTGTCCCGAAAAGGGAAGCAGCCTGCAGGCGGAACAGAGGCTTGCAGCTGACAGTGGGGCAGAGGCCGGGAGGGAGGCTGGGGCTTGTTGCTGCGCGGGAGCTGGCGGTGTTGCCTAGGGAGGAGGAGGGAGGGGGGGGGGCAGTCGGACCAGAGCATGGGGGCCATCCCTGGCTGGTGTGGAGCACGCCCCGTTGCTCCCTTCGCTTTCCTTCGTGGCTTGGCGGTGGCATAGCCGCACGCCAGCCTACAATAGCATAATGGAAGCTAGACCTGGCACCGGTGGTAATGGCCACCTGTTTATGTTAGCTTGGTTTCTCTCTTGAGATACCTTCGCCCAAGCGTTGCCCCTCCGCTCCTGCGCTTCCCCCTGCTTCCTACTGGATAGGCAACGGTGGATGTGGCGGGCACCCCATGCTCTGAGCTGACCTGGCCCGAATCAGCCAGCCAAGGACTGGCGTTATCTAATACTTAGTAGCTAGCCCAACCTGCATTTGTCACTGCCGCAGGTCATGGTGGACGTCAACTGGCGCCCCGTCTTCTGGTCTGACCTGGACCAAGCCAAGAAGGTGGTGGAGGAGTATGTGCATCAAGCTGATGTGGTGAAGCTGACGGACGAGGAAGCGGAGTGGCTGTTTGGCATCGGGAGGGACGCGGCGCTGAACCAACCAGAGAAGGTGGGTGGTGCGCACCGCATTCCGTCTCTGCAGCTGGAGGTGCTATTCCAAGCCAAGGATATGGGTTGGTTTAGGATGTTGAGATGGGCTCAGCCACTCCTTTGGTTCTATGCGCGAACTTTGTGAACCATTCCTGACGGCTGGGCATGGTCTAGTCTAGTCTAACAGCGTACCGCCACCTGACCATGCTGCCGTGAGTCCCCCAAATGGGGCCAACAAAAAGCCAGGATGTACTATGCCCACAAACCACAAGATCCAAGTACCAATTCTTAATGGCATGCACCACCCCGTCCGGACGGGGAAACCAACAAAAAGCACAACCAAAGGTCTATCCCACCAAGCTTCTCCATGTGTCCTTCATAGCACAAGCACTTAGCCAAATGAAGGCAACCCGCGAGCCGCCCCCAGCGTTCATTTTGTCCTGCTGCTGCCGTCTGGCCCCGCTCAGGTCTAGCTGCTAAAGATGCTCCTCGTAGACCTGGGGTAGCAAGGGGTTGGCAAGCCGCCCCCGCCGCCCCACCCCGTCTGGCAGTGTGGCCCATAAGATGCACTTAGCTAAGCGCGACTCAGGCATACGTCCCAGGTGCCCAAGGAACCGCAACGACCTGCGCCGCCAGTGGACCACAACACTATCGAAGGGCATGGGGGGCTGCATGAAGCCCCGCGATATGTGCTCGAGTGCTCCCCCTGCCAATAGTGTGTGAGAGAGGTGTTGCCTATCACTCCCTTCCTATCTAGACAAATCGCACCAACCACCGATAGCTGCCCCATCTGCCTTATTCAACGTGGTGAAAGCTCGCTGATGCCAAGGTAGTCCCCTTGCCGGGCGGCGTGGAGGGCTCCGCCTACTTACGGTTTTCCCACCGGTCCCAGCAACCACTGATCGCTGCTATCCTGCGCCCTGCAGGTGCTTGAGAACCTTCCCCATGCCAAGGGTGTCCTGGTGTCGGCCGGGGAGAAGGGCTCTGCCTACTCTTTCCGCTCCCCGGGAGGCAAAATGGATCTCTCGGGGGTGGTTCCGGTGCTCAGCGTGGACGTCGTGGATACCACCGGGGCGGGGGATGCCTACACAGCTGGTGGGTACTTCCGGGTGGGGTGCGCGAAAGCAGCATGCAGGTAGTGGTGTGGCGCAGTGCGTCCCATGAGGGACATGTGCACTGGGATGCAGCTTGAATGCTGCAGCTATGGATGGTAACGTCAGTGAACAGTGGGGCGGAGCTGGGCATGAAGGCTTGACACGGATTCAACACCAAAATTCCCTGACACTTCCGTTGCCCAGAAGGCTTTCCCCTCTCTGTATTCGTCACTGGATCCAAATTCAAATTGCTGATGCACGCTCTCTGGCCGCTGCCCGCTTCTCTCCATTTTACCAAACTCGCTTGATGACAAGCCCCCGAGCCGCTGGTGATCAATGAAGTTACCATTCCTTCCCCTCCTTCGTTTGCTACAGGCTTCCTATTCTACATGCTGCTCTCCGGCTCGCTGGACTCCCTCCTGGCGGACCCAACCCGCCTGCGTCGTGCAGTCGAGTTTGCCACCGCCTGCGGTGCCGCCACTTGCACCAAGCCAGGCGCTATTGGGGCCCAGCCAACTGTTGCAGAGGTGGAGCAGCTGCTAGCAGCAAAGGATAAGAACAAGTGAAGGGCACAGTGGTCAAGCAAGCAGTTAGGTAGCTGTTGCTAGCCACAAGTCAGACTCTGGTGCGGACTACCACCAAGACCACCCAGAGGGGTACGTTGTGCTGCTGTGCAAGAATTGAGCAGAGCTCCAGCATGGGCAGGAGGAGCTTGAATGAGGTTGTGACATCGGGGTCAAATCCTGTTGAAAGGTTTGCGAAGCTGATCGATATTCCTTGCTAGCATGTGAGGCGTGTCGCCAAGTGTATCTCACGCGGTTCTCCCTTCGTTAGGTTCTGTCATTTGCTCTCCAACTTCGGCGAGGCGACTGAATGCCTTCAAGTAAAGTGCTACAGCGCCCACAAATCTGCAGGCCGCACTCTCTGGCCTAGGGCAATGAGAAGCATCAATTTTGGATGTAAAAACATTGGGGAAAGGTGGTGGAGGATGCAAAGTCCGCAGGAATGAGACGAGTATGCAGTAAGCAAATTATGTTCCTTTCCATAGGAGCGGCAACCAGCACTCATGCAAGTCATCATTTGCTGCCCAGGCTGCTGGAAATGCTTGCATCGCGGCTTAGCCTCTACCTAGCTTCCACCTTTACCACCCATGCCTTTAGGCACTGACCAGGTCCTTGGTACATCCTCAGTGCCGCATCTTCTGCTGGATGTTTCTGCCACAACAGCAATGCCTACAATGTGCATGTGTGGTGTGTGTCCTGCTCCCCTCCGAACCGCTGCACGAAAGAATGCACAGCGGCCAACCCTAAGCCCAACTGATAGTCAGCACCGCGTGATAATCAGCGCCGCAGGCTGGATGCCTTCACCTCCAAGTGCTTGGCCCAGCAGTTGGCGGGCCGGTAACGCTGGTGACGGCACCCCACACAAAAAGTGCTCCTCCCCAGCCTGCTAACACCCAGTTGCGAAATGTGGGTTTCTTCCTGCAGCAGTCCATCTCAAACCCATGCCTTCAGCTGTGGCTCTTGAACACCACTGTACGCTCCATAAGCAGGGGCGGAGGTGCTGCGAAAGGTCCTTACCCAAACTATGTCAACGCCAAGCTATTGAGGACAGCAGGCACGGTCAGGAGCGTCAGTTGATTCCTTAACAAGTACTGAAAACCCGACGGGCTGCCTTGCCCTGTTGTAAAGTCAGTCCTGGAAACCTGTGTCACCAGGCACAGCGAGCGATCGAGCTTGCCTTAATGCTATGCCTAAAAGGGGGATGCTAGGAGCAAGTGCTATTGGCCACAACAGTCCCCATCTCGCTGTCTTCTGCCCCTCCCGCTTTTCTATCCTGTCACAATAGGCACGAGCGTCCTGTGCTGGGGCTGTCATGCCTTACTGTGCCGACAGCATGTTAGAGCGTTCCTATTTCGGAGGCTTTAACAATGGATCCATCTCAACTGCGCGCCTCCTCTTAGTACAAGTGTTTTACCGGTGATCATGTTGAAAAATCCTTGGAAAGCCCGCCAGCGCTCTGTACGTAATTCGTTGCCAGGGCACGTAGCCCCGTTGGCTTTCTCGCTATGGCGTTGCCCATGAGCATGCCCCTCTGCTGTCTGTTGTAAAACCCGGGTATGGCAGCTTGCACTTATGTTTCTGTGCTGGTCCTGCTGATTGGCCGGCAGGACCGTTCCCACCATGCGCGGCATTTACAACAGCAGGGTGTTCAGCCTTTTCAGATTGCTCGCTGATGCTAGCTACACGCACAAGCTAGCCGCAGTGGGCGCAGTTGCGGCCTTTGCGGCTGCAAGGGAGGCCGCTCAAGATGCTGTGCCTCCAACGGGGAGAGTACGACTGATGCCGCCCTTGTGGCTGGATAGGATAAGGGCACATAACGTGGCCTCAAGCCTCCCAGAACTTGAACAGGTCAGTGTTTGCCGCACACCTGGAACACGTTGGGCTGTGGTCACTCCACGTCTTTGGTGTCAGCTCCAAGGTCGCCATTTTAGAGTTGCCGACGAAGCTTGGAACGCCGTTGACTGCAGAGTGAGACAAGCATACATGGCCGTGTCAAGCTGGTGGCGCCTCCTGGCTTGAATGAAAAGATTGCAAGCCAGCTGACCAGCGTGCTGAACCGGCTGATCACAGCAGCAGAGGAACATGCTGACTCACTTGGTTTTGGCCACCACATCAAGGTGCGGGAACAATTTTTAAGGTCACTGTCCGGCAGCATAACGCAGTTGCATACTTGTAAAATCAATGCCGCCGTTGGATGTTGTGATAAGTTATCTGACATGACTGGGGCAACACCTGCAGCGTAGGAGACAGCCAGTTAGCGGCGTTAGGGGGCGAAGCAGGCCTGGGAGACTGCATGCGCCACTCAGGCATGTCGCCCACGTCCGCTCTGCTGCAGGGGCTCACTTGGAATCTTGTTATAAGGAAGAACGCAAGTGTGGATGCTTCCACCTTGGACGGCACAATTTATCTCAATGCAGGTCGGTAGCTATTACTTGCCTCATACCCTTCTCTCCATGCGAGCATCGCGGCGGCTGCCCATCCGTGCCATGTACACCTCCACTTAACCACCCAAGAATCAGAAATATGTGGGAAACGCTCCTTGTGCAGGGCTGGTGGGCATGCTGTGGTATGAGAGCAGCGCCCTGCAAACTGCAGTGGCGGGCATCATGGCCCACGAGCTGGGACACAACCTGGGCCGCCATGTGGTAAGCAGACTGAGCTAAGGCTTGACGCCCTCGGTGGTTGGATCTCAGTGGGAATGTTGTGTGATGTGTAGCGGCGCTGGATTGACCGGTCCTTACATATAGGTGATACTAGCAACTGAGTATATCATTTGTTAGCCCCGCGTGCCAGTACAACAAGCAACCGCACACTGCATGCACCGCACGTAGTGGCCTGCTGAGCCTGCTGTGGGCAACTACTGCAGCTTGAAAACCAGCTGGACTTCTTCCTCTTCCGCTGGACGCTGCCGCTGCGTGCACCGTTTCGCCTTGTCAGGGCGGCAATCGACGCCAGGGGTCTGCCCAGTAGTGACTGGGTTGACAGGTGGCATGATGAAGAGGTCGCGGCTTTGTGCAGGTTAGTCAGTTATGCAAGCGGGAGTGCTTTTGCCAGGTTGACTGCCCAATTTACAGGGAAGATTGTGCAAAGCGCTTTGCTTAGGGAAATCCTTCATGGTGCAGGCAGCAATGGCGTTCAAGCAAGTACATGTTTCAGGTTGCTACTCCGCCCTGCTAGGCAGCCCACGGATGTGGCAGGGCCTTGCTAGGAAGCAACATGCAGGTCGGGCCTATCCTGATCGCAGCAGGTGGCGCAAGGACAAGCATTTCTAGCAGCAAGGTATGGACAAGCCACCAGCTCGTCATAAGTCCTCTCAACCTAAACTTGCCCTGGATGTGCTTGTAGGCAGCGGGAGCACGAGGCGGATGAGCTGGCAGTCTCCATCCTTGCCAGGGCTGGCTTCCCGCCTGACAGCCTGGCCAGGACGCTCCCACTGCTGGACCCGCTGGTCTGTCAGCACAGTACGTCATGGCTGGAGAAGGGTGGCGCAGCAGTGACTGGCTGGGCAAGGAAGTGGTATGCCACAGCAGGTGGTTCGAGTCCCGGTGGCTCAGTATCAGTTCAGCAACTGGAACAGCCTCAGATGCATCTGGAGAAGGGGGTGAGGGGCGGGGGAGCTGCGGCGGCAGCAGGAGGCGCCGGCGGGAGCGCCGGCCTGGACACCCACCCCAGCAATGAGGAGAGGATGGCTCGCATGTTGCGCTTGGCCGCGGCGCCTGATGTGCAGCAGCTGTACCTTTGTCACCCTTGGTGGACCCGCCTGCGTCTCAGGTGGCAGTAGGGCCCATGGCTAGCTAGTGTAAACCTTGGAGAGCCTGAAGACAAGAGGGCGAGCAGGTTGGTTCTGACAGCATCCTTATGCCTGCCTATGGAGTGAAGGATTGCTATTGTAGCTTTGTGAGCATCACCTACTTTGATGTACCCAACATTGTCTACGTGGTATCGATGTATACTTTCAAGACTTCGCTACTTGCTGGAATACTTTCATCATATCTCAATGCTTGCTGATTTGCACCCAGTTCTAAACCATGAATCTGGTATGGCAGGAATTGGCGATTGCACCGTGTGCTATTTCTCAATTGCTGCCTTGTATGTTTTTGCTGCTGCTGCTGCTGACTGTATGTATTTGCTGCTGCTGCTGCTGAATTTGAAGCCTAGGCTCCTCTAAACCCAGGTTCTTGTAGGACCAGCTAGGTGCCTGGTGAGGGTTGCACTTGCCCAGACTGTCAGGCATGCACCGACCTCACCTCCAGCATCTCTGTAAATTCTCACTTGCCAGAGCCGGCTGATGCTAATCATGCTCCGGCTGGAAACCCACACCTATTGGCCACGTCCCATTTGCTGCACAGAGGAGCTTCGGAAATGTGTGCCACATGCAGTGCACTGCAACTCGGACGACGAACCACTAGTGCTCTATATGCAAATGCCTGCCCCCTTGAAGCACTGCTTGGGCCGTAATGTCTGGCAATAAACGCTCAACCTGGCATGAAATGGGCAGTCACATCATGTGCCCCTGCACTTCCCAGCTAGCCGACCTTTTACAAGATATGCACAACCCTACTTGACCCCACCTAGCACGAGTCATGGGCTTGAAATGTAGTACTTTATGACACGGTTTTATAAGTCTAGTGCCACCCAGGCGGCATGAGGATGATCACTTGACAGCTCCAAGGCCGTCCAAGGCGTCCCGCCATTTTTCAATTTCCTCTCTTCGCAGGAGCTTCACCCTCCCCCCGATCATAAGTACTTGGCAGCTTAAACCGACACAGGTGCCGCCATATGGACACATATACTCCGCCTGACACTCTGCTCGTGAAGGACGACCTGATCAAGCACAGGTGAAAGCTACTGAGCCTGTCTGCTATCCGGTTGATCATAGCAGTGGCAGTGAAGAGCAGGTACATCATGCATGTGTGTCCACGCAGCCACTTGGTACCCTCAACCTAACGCTATTGAGTCCTGTAACTTACCTGGCCTGGTTGTCACATAAACCTGCACTCCCATCTTGCCACAGGTCGGCCATTAACGAGCTCAAGCAGGCGTACGACCTGACAGCCATCGGCGGCAGGATGGACTCGCCCCTAGACTCTCCCATGGAGACCCCCGTGGCTACAGTGGCGGGTCCCAGGGCCGGCGGCGTGCGCTTTGCACCTGTGCCAGAGGACACTCCCTTCACAGCGGCCGACACGCCCGCGCCTGCCCGCCAGAGGAGCAGCCAGGAGCTCTTGCAGGAGGTGCTGCTGTTCTCCAACCCTGCCGTGTCTGGACTGGTGCTGCTGGCCGGGACGGCGCTGATTGCGGGGGTGCACTTCCTTCTGAGCGCCTCGCCACTCACCTTCCTGTCAGGTGAGCACGCCTCGGCAGTGAAATGAGGGCTACCGCTTCCAGCTGCGGTTGAGCCTCAGCATCACCCAGCAGTTGCCGACGTTGGCAGGCGACGCACGTGGGTCCAAGCTGCATGCATCTCTGGTGTATTGGCAAAGTGCTTGACTTACTGTCGCAAGCTGGGGTGCGCATGATAACACTGCCAGGTTGAGCAGTTGAACTGACAAGGAACCTTGGTTCGGGACCAACCGCCAACGCAGACACCTGGTCCCCCCGCTGCCCAGCTCTCCATGACCAACCCTTGCTACTCATGCCATTCTATGCTACAGCATTGTCATACTTGCTGCTGACCGAAAATATCTTCAGCGGCCAGGTTCCGAGCATGACATGTTCTTACCTGGAGGCTGCCTTCCCTCTGTTCATCCTGACCCCCTTGCTCGCCCCCGCTCCTGCTGCAGCCCTCTCCTACCTGCTCCTGGCAGACGTGGCTCTCAACTTCCTGTGCAGCCTGGTCCTGCGCAAGTGGTCAGAGCAGGGGCAGTGGAGCGGCAGCACTGCTGTGCGTGCGCTGGTCGAGCGGCTGGCCTCGGCTGTGGACCTGACCTGCCAGGCGCATGACCAGTTCTTGTCGGCGAGGGACCCTGTAGTGACCCTCAGGGTTGCCTGCGGGCTGTGGCTGCTGGCAGTGGTGGGGTCATACCTCAGGTACGGCTTGCCTACATGCAGGGCCCTCTGCAGCTGCTCTGTGTGCCATGCCAAAGCCTGGCCTTCTGTGTGCTGGGGGCTTCATGTGGCTGGGAGCCAGCCCTCATTGAGGTGCTTGCCTTGCGAGTACTATTAGGATTCTATTCTGGGTCTAATGCAGCCCCTGAACGCCTACGACTGTGGGCATGGAGGGTTCATGCATCTGTCCGGCACCCCATGGGGGTCCCGCTGCTCCTTTGGAGGTAAGACTTAGGAGTGTCGGCGGGTTCGTGATAATCTGAAACAGGAACAGTCCAAGCATGACACCACAGTGGCTTCACCTCAGCCCCTCAAGCACCCCACACTTGGGCAAGGGACTGGGAACCTCAGCTTGGATTCACCTTGTTGTTGAGCCCTTCTGCCTGACCATGCAGTTTGTGGAACGTGGTGACCCTGGCCTTCATTCTGGCCTTCACCATCCCTGTGGGCTACCAGACTTACAAGGCACCCATCAATATCTTGGTGCAGAACGTCACCCGCATTGTGAAGGTATGCGCCCACGGGCTTGGGTTATGGCCACGCGTGGCAGCAGGGGCAATGGTTGCTGACACTATCTTTGGATAACCTTGCCGACAACTGGGAGCTTGCCTGAATTTGTATAAGCCTGAGCCACGAGGATCAAGAGAGCACATGCTTGGCTTGTTGTGGCCTAGGCTTTGCTGACAGGACAGGAGCGTGGTACCTAAAACAGAGACAGCCCAGAGCTTGTCAGAAACGATTAACGGTGCTGCAGTCTCGCTGGGATGCGCTGGGGCTGAGCCGCAAGCAAAAGGCGGCGGGGCTCTCAGTGCTGCTAATCATGCTCTGGGTGCGAAGTTCCTGGTCAACCCGCCTGGTGGCTTTGCTGGTGGGGGCGCTCGCAGTGAGGTGCCACCTCAAACCCGCAGAGGTGAGTGTTTACCTGTGGAGGGGGGGGAGAGGGGGGGTTAGTTTTTGGGTGGGGCGGGGCGCCCTTGCAGCAAGGTGCTACCTCAGACCCTGCACTGGTGGATGCCTTTGGTTGTGACCATATAACACGCAGGCATGGTTGCAGCTGCTGCTCGATGCTACATTGTGAGCTTGGCAGTGAGAGTAACGAAGATAATGTGCTGAATGGCAATTACTGGCAGGGCACGCCTGGCGGTTCCCTCTGGCTGGCCTGTCTTTGAACCTCAGGCCGGCCGCTGGGGGTGTTCAAGCCCCTGTGGGCTAGGTTGCAGTGCTTCCCACCTATGCCTGCCTGCTGCTGAGTTCGTATCCGCCTTGCTAAGGCCGCCATATATTCCTGAACTCCCTGGTCCACCCCACCTTCCCGACCCTGTGTGCAGGTTGACGCCATTAGGACGCATGCTGAGCCTTACACTCAGTCGGTCAAGAAGAGCGCTAGACGGCTCTCCATTGCTGCCACCGACTTTGCTCACCGCACATTGGGTGCCAAGACCCATTTCCGCTAGGCAACAACGAGACTGGCTAGTGTAGCAAGAGTCAGTAGGGCATTGTGGGTTATGAACAGGTGGCAGGTGAACAACCAACCATTGATCATCAGTAATGGCTAGGGTGAGGTCTGCTACTGTCAATGTTTGCAGCGCAAAGCAGTACAGTAGCTACTAGCTCAGAGGTGGTGGGAGCGTTCTTCAGTCCAGGTTGAAACCTTGTAGCTGCCATGTGACAGAGCGTTTAAGAAGGGGTGTAGTTCCTTTACACTACGTGGAGATCATGAGCTATACCGCAAGATATTCCTTGTGTCACAGATGTCAACCACGTACACCTGGCAATGCCGCTGGTACTGGACTACCGGCCCTCCGCGTAACAGCAGCTGCAACCGCAATTGCTGAGATCTCCTTTGCCTGCCGCGTCGTTCACTGGATCTCAGCTATAAATGGACCCTCCACTGTGCTTTCAACACTGCTCAGAGAGGCAACACCACTTCCCCTCAATAGCCACCATCAGTGCCACCTACCACGTGGCGCTGCAGCTTTGTTTCAAGAGTTTTCGGTGTTATTGGTGAGCAGTTTGACGTTGCTATGTCACAACAGGGATACTCCCGTTTTAGTTGCATCTGTCCGAAGCATGGATCGCAGCCAGGGCGCAGGCTGTGACAACCTGCCTATGGCACTCTTCATGATCATCTGGGGCCCAGATTCTGGGCTTGTTCCACCTCCCCCATGGCTCAAGTATTCCCGCACGCTTCGCTTTTGAGAAACAAGCTCTGCCTTGACTGTGCAGGTGTGCCTATTAGAGCCATGATGAAGCGCACCCTGCTCGTGGTGCTTGTGGTGGCACTTGCAACCTGCGCAAGGGCACAGAACGGCGTGTGCGGCTCCACCGGTGAGCAGTGTTGCACCTTTTCAACCCAGTGTCAGCGAGCCTGCATGGCCAAGAGTAGCCTGGTGTCTGCAGAAGTTTTTCAGTCGGGCTCTCTGAGGGCACGCCTGCCGTAGTAGGAGTCCGTGCACAGGACCCAAGTATCCTGACCGGAAGCGGCACTGGCTGCAGGCTTGTCCAAGTGCTTCGATGCGTATATGGCGGACCTGAAGGTAAGCCACCCCTGCTTCGAGCTACCTGTGGTGTGTTTTGCCTATCTGTTGCTATTGCATGCCAATAACTGCTTGCAAGTCGGTCACTCATCGATTTCTCCACATCTCTACAGATTGACCCGCTCAACTGCGGCAGCTGCCACAACGTGTGTCCCTCGGGCATCGGCTGCTGCTACGGCCAGTGCCAGGACTGCCCTGGAGGCAAGTGTCGGAAGAAAGAGTGGTAGGCTGACCCTGCAGACTATATGCAACAAGATGTGGGTGTAAGACTCTGGTTTGATATCATGCCACGTAGCACAGTGACCTCTGTGCATGTGAAGGGCCAGGCAGGTCGTACTGAGCTGCGAAGTGTCTGTCACACTGCAGGGTCTTTCAAGTGCGCCAACAACGTGTGCACCAACCTGCAGACTGACCCCAAGGTGAGCAATTCTGAATGGCCAGGCTGTTTAGCAGAGTGACAACCCATCTAACCTTGGTGCTGCCTGCCTTGCAATGTAAAGCATTGGGTTGCAATGGAAGTGGGAGAGGAGCACCGTTCTTCGAGTGCTTGCCATTTGCCACTCACAACGCACGTCCTGCTTGCAGAACTGTGGCCGCTGCGGTGCTGCCTGCCCCGCCGGCGCTCAGTGCGTCAACGGTGCCTGCGGCTGCCCCCCTGGTGAGCAGCCCAGATGAAGCTTAGCACCTAATGCGGTACATCCAGATGTCCTGCTTCTGGCACCCCAGGCCTGCCTATGCTTGTTGTCCTACTAGAACGTTACCCCACAGCACTTGTGGTGTTCTTTGCACAGCCTGCCGCCCACCACTGGCAGACACAGCCAGATGGGCTAGTGCGCTCCGTACGCTGAGCAATCGCAGCCCCTCAGAGCGCCCCTCTTCCTGACCGCAGACAAGCCCACTTCCTGCGGCGTGTGCACCAACACCCTCACCGACAGCAACAACTGCGGCGCCTGTGGCATTGCCTGCCCAAGCGGGCAAACCTGCATGAACGGCAAGTGTGTGGCTGCTCCCTCCCCATCTCCCGTGGTATCGCCGTCTCCCTCCCCCGCGCAGCCCTCCCCTTCCCCTGTGGTGCCCTCCCCCGCGCCGCCAGTTGGCAGCTGCGGCTCCACTGGCACCAAGTACAAGTGCTTCGATGCTTACGTGGCTGACTTCAAGGTGAGATATATGAACCAAAACCCTCCTGCCTTATCTGTCTCTGTAGCTATGCCTTGCCCTGAGCCAGCCTGCCTGCTGGCCGTGCTGGTTGTAGTTGGTTGGGTTCTTAGTCTCTGCTCTCTGCGTCGCATGGGGCACTCTGTTGAGTCCTCTACAAGGAACTGAAGCAGCTGAGCCTACTGTGCAGCAGACCTGTCCTGTCCTGTGCGCCATTGGTGGAGTCATCTCTCAAATGGTGAGACTTCTGTAGACTCAGAACAGATCTGGTCCACCCAAGCATCACGGGTATCTGCTGCGGCCTGTCTGCAGATCGACCCGTTCAACTGCGGTGGCTGCCACAATGTGTGTGCCCAGGGCATCAGCTGCTGCTTCGGCCAGTGCCAGGACTGCCCAGGAGGTGAGTTGCCAGGCACCCTGTAGTCATTTTGCAAGTTATGGGCGCCAGCTTACCATGTATCTGCTTTGGGGTTCTCCAGGCTGGTTACCGATGTCGACATATAACAGTTGCCTGCTGCTACGGCTGAATGCACCTAGGTGATCGCTCGCCAAGTGATTCTTATTCACAGCGCATGAGCAGGCCTTGCATCCGTGGCTGACATGGCACAGCTTTGGTGTTTGCAGGGTCATACAAGTGCGCCAACAACGTGTGCACCAACCTGCAGACGGACCCACAGGTGATCAGCAGGCAGGGCTGACTCTCATACACCCAGCGGGCGGTTGCAGCCAGTGTTTGCTGGTGTTACTCTGTGTGCTCACATCTTGCCTACAACTACTCGATCTGCCCTGGGCTCTCAGCTGTTCCCCCGCACTCTCTCCTGGATGCTGCGCTTGGTGGTGGCAGGGCCAGTGGGTGGCGCCATCTGTCACCATAGCCTGATGCTGACACGGCACTCCTGTTCTCTTGCGCGCAGAACTGCGGTACCTGCGGCAACGTCTGCCCTGCCGGCAACCACTGCGTGAGCGGCACCTGCGCACCTGTCCCCTCTCCCTCTCCTCTCCCTCTCCTTCCCCCTCTCCCTCCCCTCTCCCGCCGACCCATCCCCATCTCCTGCCACCGGCTCCTGCCCAACCTGCAACCCTGGCTACAGGTGAGGTTCTGCTGGGGTGTGTGCAGGCGACTGTGCCGATTTGCGTGCACACAAAATTGCTATGTGACAGCATGTGGCCTAGATCGCACCCCAGCCCGCGCCCACAGCTAGCTCTGTTGTTTAAGTGAGGGAGCTCTAGCAAGTTGCATGGCCATGCTGGTGCACAGTTACGGCACAGCCTGAATCTTACGTTCCATCCTCCTGTCGTTGCCCTGCAGCTGCAAGAACGGCAAGTGCCTGAAGATTGTCACCTACGTGAAGCCCAAGCGCAATGGCATCCGCATCGACTTCTGCTTGACGGCTGACAGGACCCAGTGCGGCCAGCCCGCAGCGGATGCCTACTGCCAGCACAAGGGCTTTGACGGTGCCCTCACCTTCAATGGGCCCATCAACAAGAGCCCCACCTTCTTCCTGGGCAGCCAGCAGACCTGCACCGCCAACTGCGCCACCTTCCACTCCATCGACTGCGTGAAGGCACAGAAGTAGTAGTTGGTGTGTGCGTTTTGCTCTGTCTGTTGCCAGGGGCGTTAAAATCAGGAATGTGCCGCCTCCAGCAGGGCTCCTAGTATTGTGTTTAATATCGACTATGTTATTTAACCTGGTGCAGTGTTCACATTCTTACCCCCAGCATTTGGGTGGTGGACTATTAATATCCCCTCAATCTTTGCACCTGGTCTTGTCTGCCCTGATTCCCTTCCCTGGTTTATCTCCTGATCTGGCTCTACCTTGGAGAACCTTTGTAATGTTGTTGGTTGATGTGAGTTGACACCGATGGGTAATGACAAGCGGTGGCGGTAGTTTTCCAGCTAATCTGGTGGCTTGCTGGCCCTCCTGCCACTCAGTGGCTGGCACATGTGTACACAGAAGCCCATCAGCGACTTTAGCACAACTGTTGCTACTATACTATAGCCGCAGCAGCATGGTACAGTGTAGCAAGCTTGTCCAACTTTCGAGTGACGAGCTGATCAATGACGCCGCCAGTTACGCTGAATGGCGCCTAGTCGCATTACTTTGCTGGGCAGGCTTCGTTTGACACCCTCCCTGTCCAAGGCTTTCAGCGGGAGGTATCGCATCTGGTACCATGCTGTAGAAACAGATCTATCCTCGAATCGATCGACAGCAGCTTTAAGGTAGAGATGCAAGTCGATAGCAGCTTTGCAGAACGTTACTCCTCGATAGTGGCCCTCAGCTACGCCTGGGCGGCGAGGCCTGTTATTTGTTTTCTATTATTAAGCCTCGATAGTACAGTGCAGCTAGGTTTGCACAATAACAAGTGGCAAGAAGCAACTGTTGCCTGACAGGGTGGCTGCCTGACTAGAGCTCTGTTGCAGCCTGTGCTAAGCAGCAACGGCAGTTGGCGTGTGTTACTGCTCAACAGTTGAACCGCCTTAGGCCCTTAGGGCTGCAATCCGCAGGTGACCTTGCTGGGCAGCAGGCAGCAAGCAGCTCAGGCGGTGACACAGCCGTGGTGCGAGGGAGGCTGCAAGGGGCAAAAGCCTGCTGACTTTGCCTGCGTGCCAGGTGGTTGGCGTCGCTCGTATTCACCCATACCGCTGTGGTCACTGACGACAGTCGACCGGCAACCATCTGAGAAACTGACGTGGAGAAGGGAAAAGACAGCCCACTGGCGTGCAGGACACCCTCCAAGCAACTTGTGGGTCGTCACTAGCACAACTGTCTCCTGGGGAGGATTACGATGGCTAGCGGTGGCATGGTGGCCAGAGCTTGAGCAGATAGCCCTTGAAGCGGTGCTAGTGGTGTTGGAGGTGAGGAAGAGGGACTGATACACAAGAAACAGAAGAAGGTCTTATAACAAGGTGGCTCCATCAGCAATCCTTACTTTTTTGCTGCAAGAGTACCAATCACGAGATTTGTTTGATTCCCACTGCTCGTCCCGCTAAGCCTGCAACCAAGAGCTGCGGAAAGCAACTGCTGATACGCGTGTTTGGTTGCTCAAGCCTTGCGGGACTGCTTTGGTTGTGCAGGTCAGCTTTATGCACAGCGAGACCCACACTGCAAGCTGGACTGTACCGTTTGCCGGCTGCGACGACAGCCTGCGGTGTTGTTCCAGCTCCAATGACTTCGGCTGACCGATTGCCAGCCTCGCTGGAAGCTTTGGGCTGGCTAGCATCTGGACTGCCCTCAGCTGCGCCTGCCGCTGTGACAGCACAGCTCACCTAGGTGCGTCACCATGTTACCTTGTTGGCAATGAGCCTTTTGACAATATGAAAGTGGAGCCATGCTCAGTGTCTAGTCATCGCCTGGGATGGGCGGGTTGGGGCCAAGGTGCGTGGCGCGGGCTGTTTTACTGTGGCCTGTCCTTGGTACTGGTTGCAGCTGACCGGCACTGCGTTGCAGGTATTGCTTGGTGGCCTAGTCAACACGAAGCAGCACTGCAGGACTTGATGTGTATAGCTGCTTAGTAGGAGTGACAGCTTTCAGACATGTCGGCAAGGTACTACCATAGTATGGCCGACTGCTGTTGTATGACGCAGTGGCTTGTGGGCCACTGCAAGTGCTGATAAAGTTTGTGCTGTGTTTGGTGTGCACTTCTGCGCTGACACGAGCACACAAAAGGGTCAGCAGTGAAGGGCTTGGGGTACATGTTGTACCTCCCTCAAGTGCCCGAATCGTGTACACAGTGCCTATGCCATGGCCTATTCGGGCAAGCTGCAGATAGATTCCGTCGACTACGCACGGGCAACGGAGGTGGTCGTTGGGGCTCGGCGCACCTCCATGCAGTGGTCTGTTGTTAGAGTGTACTGGGACCCGGGACTTACCCACTTTACGGAGCCGCCATGTTCGCAGGCACCTCCAGAGTTGCAACGTGGAGACTCCAGCTATACCATCGGCTGGTTATTCGTGGACACCTGGCAATGCTACGGTACTGCACTTATCGGCCTCCCCGCGTAAGGGCATCTGCAACCGCAAAGTGGCAGATCGTCCGGCAACCGCGTCGTTGCCCACCATCTGACCTATAAATTGTATGCACTACCTATCTCTTCATCAATTACTTTCAAATATCGCCTTCGCTTCTACTGCCACCCTTCCGTCAGTGCTGACAACCGTCCCGTACCAAACACTGCTCGGAACTGCGCCCTCAGACACCTGGCTCTGCGGCTTCTGGTAAGTGCAGGTCACTGACGCTAGGAGTGGGCGCGTGCTGCTGCTGACTTGGGCAGTTGCATTTACCCTGCAAGGTGCAAGGTACCTAGGGGTCACCCCTGGGCTCAGCGCTGTAGGGCCCTGTTGCTGCCTGTCACGGCCAGGGCATGCCAGTTGGCACGCCTACTCCCTTCCCAGCGCAGGCTTGCGCAGGTGACCCAGCTCAGCCATGCACTAAAAATAGATTTCACCTTCGTTACGCAGGATTGCAAACTGCAATTCTGCGCTATGATGAAGTGTATGATGCTCCTTGTGCTGGTCGTGGCGCTGGCAACCAGTGCACGGGCACAGAACGGCGTGTGTGGTGGTGGTGAGTTATCTTACGGACTCCTCAGTTCAGGGTGGGGTAGATACGGTAGCTGCCAGCAACATTTCTCACCCAGAGTGTGCATTGATCGGGGGTCACCTTCATCATCTGAATTGGCCGTGCTAAGAAGCTAGCTCTACTGTCATTGCAGGCACCTTCTCCAAGTGCTTCGATGCCTTTGTTGCTGACCTGAAGGTGCGACAGACGGCTCAGCAGTCCTTCCCCCCTTCTTAACAGCATGCGTTATGTACAGCACCTGCACAGCGGTGTGTGACATGAATCAACACTGGGCGCTTGCTGTATCAGTAAATGCACCGACGACTTCAGGCTACACTGCTACAGATTTCAAGCCTTCACAGCTGTTGACCCTCATCAGCCCTCCACTGTGTTTGCAGGTGGACCCTCTCCACTGCGGCGGGTGCAACACCAGGTGTGCCCAGGGCGTCAGCTGCTGCCTCGGCCAGTGCCAGGACTGCCCCGGAGGTAAGGAAGCTTGTTATAGGGTGTACGCCTGGCCTGCAGGCATGCTCATGCATCCAGGCACCGCTCCCGTCGGCGAGGCCTGGGCGTACTTAATTATCTATTCACTTCACCGTTCCTGTCTGAAATGTTATGTATGTCTACAGGGCATGCACATTGGTAGAGGTGTACTACCCTTGCCAATGATTAGCTCAGCTGGGATGTGTGCTGGTGTTGCAGGGTCCTTCAAGTGCGCCAACAATGTGTGCACCAACCTGCAGACAGACCCCAAGGTGAGGGCCTAACAGGCTTCTGGGAGCACCTTCTCTTGCAACATGTAGAGCGCATCTGGGTGACCGCCCCACAATTGCCGGTTTCCAATAGTTACCTGACCAGTTGTGCGCTCTGATGAACACTTCCTGTCCTGCTCATGTCTGCAGAATTGCGGCCGCTGCGGTGCTGCCTGCCCTGCCGGTGCCCAGTGCATCAATGGCGCCTGCGGCTGCCCCCCTGGTGAGCCAATGCAAGCTGCTGGGGGTCGTCCTGGGGACACGCCGCTCAAGTGCACGTACGGGCTGCCCTTTCTTCTGCTGCCTCTTCCCATGCTGGTGGGGCTGGGTAATAGAAGGAGCCACTACCATTGCCACCTTATCTACCTGACTTGCATAGCAGACTGAGCAGCAAAGGCTCTTAAGCCCATGAGTTCACTGCATGGCTGCAGAGAAGCCCACCTCCTGTGGCACCTGCACCAACACCCTCATTGACAACAACAACTGTGGCGCCTGCGGCATTGCCTGCCCAAGCGGCCAAAGCTGCGTGAATGGCAAGTGCGCCGCGCTCGGCACACCCGCTGCCTCCCCCGCTCCTGCCAGCCCCTCTCCCTCTCCCTCCCCCGCACAGCCCTCCCCCTCTCCCGCGGGTCCCCTACCCTCCCAGCCGGCCGGCGTGTGCGGCTCCACTGGTGAGCCGCCTCATCGCCTGTCGCGTCTGTGTTGTTTATTGGGCACGTGTACCACACTGCTGATCCTTCCTGAGGCGCCTCTGCGGACCTTTTTCTTCTAGCAGCTTACCAGAGCACCACACCAGGTGGTAGCAGGGATGGCCTCGCTGACCCGTGCTTGACTCCCTGCGTGCAGGCACCCTCTCCAAGTGCTTTGACGCCTATGTTGCCGACTTCATGGTGAGTCTCCCTGCTCTAGCTTCACTAAACATCACAACTTTGTGCTGGCCCTTGCTGCATATGCCGTGTGCAATCCTATCTTCCTGTAACGGCGTTTACAGCGTAACTCTTCACCTCGTGTTTGCCCTGGTCACGCACCGACCTTGGAGCTGCAAGAATCTGGTGCTCATGCTTGCTGCCTCCTTTGCTAGTGCAGATCGACCCCCTGAACTGCGGCGGCTGCCACAATGTGTGCTCCCAGGGCATCAACTGCTGCCTGGGCCAGTGCCAGGACTGCTCCCCTGGCTTCTTCAAGTGCAAGAACAATGTGTGCACCAACCTGGGGACTGACCCACAGGTGCGCGCCCGCAGCACTGCTCAGCACCCCTCTGCTGCTGCCAGTGCCAGCTTACAGTGCCTGACATCATGCGCCTGGGAGTGTTGCCACTGGGCAGGACTACCGGGTTTGGGACAGATGCAGCAATCTGCTAGTTCTCTCCCACTCTCATAACCCGCCTCCTTCCTTCCTGCTTGCAGAACTGCGGCCGCTGCGGTGCTGCCTGCCCTGCCGGCGCTCAGTGCATCAACGGCGCCTGCGGCTGCCCCCCTGGTGAGCATAGCTGCTCGCAGCCTGGCTGGTAGGCTGTGGGCGATCGACGCATTCTACTATCAGCTGCACCAAACAATCTGACTTTTGGCAGGGCATTTCTTAACCCAACCATGTGCGTGCCCAGCAGCTGCTTTATACTTGCGCAAGGCATGGCCTGACACTGCTTGCCGCGATGTCTTCCCTGGGTGCAGAGAAGCCCACCTCCTGCGGCACCTGCACCAACACCCTCACCGACAGCCTCAACTGCGGCGCCTGCAACAAAGCCTGCCAGGGCGGCTCCACCTGTGTGAACGGCCAGTGCACAGCCGCTGCCTCCCCCTCCCCCGCAGCAGAGTCGCCCATCCCGCCAGGTGGCGGCTGCAGCGCCGCTTGCAGCCCCGGATACAGGTAGGTACAGGCATGTCCGAGACGCCCGAACTCTTCAAGACGCCAAGTCTGGTTCACGGGATACTGGCGACAGCAGGATGTGCGAGGTGCTATCAGTTGCCATTGCTAGTCATGTTGCTCTTGGCTCCGGCCCTTGTCTAGATCCCAGGCTGCGCGCTGCTTTTGCAACCGCCTCGCTGGTGCTGTGCAATGTGCAGCACTCCCACCTGCGCTAGTGTACCTGGGCTTGTGGGCAAGCATGGTCACTTACCCTGCCTTGCTATGCCCGCTGCTGCAGCTGCACCAACGGCCAGTGCCAGAAGACTGTCCAGTACCTGAAGCCCAAGGACAACATCAACAATGCCATCAGGATCGCCTACTGTCTGGCTGCCGATGGGACCGGGTGCGGCCAGCCGGTGGCAGACCTCTACTGCCAGCAGAAGGGCTACGACCGGGCCACCAGCTTCACCGGGCCCATCTTCAAGGGCCCCACTTTCTACCTGGGCACCCAGCAGACCTGCACCAACAGCTGCGCCACCTTCCACTCCATCGACTGCGTGAAGGCACAGAAGTAGCAGGCCTTCCGCTATGCAAAACTCAAAACCATGCGCCGGTGGCCTGTGCGCACACCACCGTGTGATGGGTATTGCAGTACTCTTGTTCCACACTGATATGATATACTGCCGTGTTATCTGTACTTGGCTGTCATGTGCCTCTTGCGCAGTGTTGTTACACTCAGGGCATGGGTGATGGATGCTATATACCGTACCTTCCATGCTGGAAGTTTTGAACTGCTTCTTGTGTGTCACCTTTTCCTCCCTTTTACCACTTTCAAGTACCAAGGTGTGTTCTGCCTCGGCTGGTACCGTCCTCCATCCAACTTTGCAGTGTGGTATGTAACTAGCAGGCTACAGCAAGCACCAACTCTTGCAAGATCGGCACTGCCACTCCAGGCAAACTTACCTATGGTCCCCTATACGTCTTGGGGCAGCAGGAGCCAGCCCAGGCCTTTCAGTACGCACTTCAGCTACCGTGCCCCCGCACACGTCATGGGCACTGCGAGCAGGGACATGGATGTGTGTTGCTCAATAGCTGTTGCATGCTTGGGTCCAGTTTGACCTGCCTCATTAACACCTGCCTTAGCCGAGGACCTTCGGGGGGTGCCCAGCCTTCCTGATGTTCACATACTGAGCACCTTGGGGTTGTCATATGACCTCGTGGTTGGGATCTGGGCTGCTGCAGCACCCAGGGCACTACTGAATTTACATCACTAAAGGGTCAGGTGACGAAGGCTGGGTTGCCAACCAGTGGTTGCCAATGTCAACACTGCAGGTCCCCCCATAATTGCTAGGCGCGAGCACTTGACCGCAAATGGCTTATGCGGACTGAGGGGGTTTACAGAGCCATTCAAGGCATGGCTTATGATTGCCTTCCTGTTGTGTCCAAGGGTTTGCGCGGGAGGCGGTCGTTTGTCTCACAGACGCATCACGAACGATGCATCGTTCGTCTGGTGCTTCTACAATGCTGACCCGCGACAGCAGGTTTGCAGAGATCCTTGTCTGAGGAGCGGATGGTCACGCAGGCTGAACAATGACTGCATAGAATCCTGTCAGCCCAGTCAACCCGTACCTCCTCTCTGATCGGATGGCCTGCTACCCTAACCAAGTGGTGATCGCCGTGATAGCCAGAACTGCAGGCACGAAAGGAGTGCGGTTGGTTCATACATGTAGTGTTTTCCCTGCCTGGGGGTCCGATTAGCTCCTATAGGGCACGTTGGCTGCTGAGTTGACCTTGCTGGGTTGCAGGCAGCAGCCAGCAGCACAGGGTGACACTCGTGCTGCAGCCCATGTGGCTGTGCAGCCGTCACATGAAATAGTCTACAGTGGCGATGGCCTGCTCTCTCTGCCCAAGTGCCACGCGTTGGTGTCGACCCTGCTTAGCCTTACATCTATGGGTGCTGAAGGTATGTGTTGCTCGAACCAACTGGGCCACCCTGAACTTGAAGTGAGGGGTGGGTCGGCGGGTGTGTGTGTGTGGTGGTGGTGTGTGTGGTGGGGGGGGGTGGGGGGGGGGGGGTCGTGTTAAGCAGGGATCATATTGAAACAGGGGCACTACTAGCATTCCTTACTCTTTAGCTGCAAGCGTGCCACCACGAGATCTGACAACTTTGCGCTGCTGGTCCGTCTTGTTCGCAGTGTGCCTGCGGACGAGCCACTCCTGAAATACGTAGAAGTGTGCTTGGCAGCATGAGTTTGCTATGCCTCTTTGGTGGCTTATGGTGGCAGGTAGTGCAAACAGAGAGTTATAAGAGAAGGGAACCGACAGGGCTTTTCAACTATGCTTTGGGTCTTGTTACTTACTATCCAAACTTCTATGTTTGTGCCGGTCATCCCTACACACAGCGAGGGCCCCGCACTGCAAAGCCGACTGTGGCGCTGTGTTGGAGGGGGAGGACAGCCTGTCGCCCTGGTGCCCTTCCGGTGAGCGCAACACTTCTTGGCCTGACAGCCTCGCTGGGGAGCTTTTGGCTGGGCTATCGCTAGCTAGCCTGTGATTGCCCTTTTATATGCCTCCGCCGCTGTGACAGCATCGCTCACCCAGGTATGCAACCCTGTTGAACGAGCCACTATCGTCCATGCTGAAGTGGCCATACACTGGGTTATGTTACTGTATTCTAGAGCGGTGGGGTCTGGACGCAAGGGGCGGGCAGGATGTTTTAACGCGTGGCCTGCCACGCGGCTTTTTCTAGTCGTTTGCCGTGTCATTGGAACCGCTTGGGGGCCGGGTACATAAGACATAAGACCAAGGCAGCTATTGCACACTGCAATTGTGGTGGTGCACACTGGGAAAACAGCTTCAGAGTCCGCTGGGTGAGGCTGTGCTGTGTTAGTGTGCACATATATATGCTGGCATGGTGTGCCCTGGCCCGTTCCTCAAGTCTGTCAAGAGTTTGTACTCTTGTTAATATTTCCCGGGCGGGCAGGTTGCAGAGTCCGTTGCTCTCCACCATGCAAGTTCCAACGGTCGTTCATGATCGTTCCAGGACTTGTTAGCCCACTGGGTGCCTCCTTGCACTGGTCCACTGTAGGAGGCTACTGCCTGGAGGACAGATTTGTCTAGACCCCTGAAGACCCCCGGTTTCGAGCACACTCCATGGGCTGTCCGGTCTGGTCAGCTCCTAGTTGCAGCGTGGAACAAAAGCCATACCACGGGCTGACTGATACGTGGACACCTGGCAATTATGGGTACTGCACTTATGGGCCTTTCCGCGTAGGGGCATCGTCAATCGCAATGTGGCAGATCGTCCGGCAACCGCGTCGTTGCCTACGATCTCATGTATATAACTTGTGTACAGCTATGCTCTCTTCATTCAGCAGTCGAGCACACTCAACGCCGGCCTTCTTGCCTCGTTATCTCTCTGACAGTCGATCCGTGCCAAATACTGCGCGGAACTGCGACTTCCAGCAACTGGCTTCACGGTTTCTGGTGAGTGCAGGTTACTGGTTCTAGAAGGGGGCGAGTGCTGCTGTTGAAAGTGGACGGTTGTCTTGTACCTAGGTGGGGGCTTTCAGCATTGTGGGGTTCTGTTGCTGCCAGTCCTGGCCTTTGCATACCAATTGGCTGGCCTCCTTCCTTCCCAGTGCAGGCTTGCTCACTTGAGCCAGCTCAGCGGGCAGTGAAATCTGCCTCGTTTGCACCTGCGCAGGTGTGCAACCTGCAATCGCTCTGATGAAGTGTACGCTGCTCCTTGTGCTGGTCGTGGCGCTGGCAACTAGTGCACGGGCACAGAACGGCGTGTGCGGTGGTGGTGAGTTATCTTACGACCCCCTAGATCCAAGGAGGTGTACATTTGCTAGCTCAGCTGCCTGCAAAGACTCCCGCCTAAGGTGTGTGTAGCCAGTCGAGGCCAAGCTTCATTGCCTGCATCGGCCGTGCTAACGAGCCAGCCTATTGTCATTGCAGGCACCTTCTCCAAGTGCTTTGATGCTTTTGTCGCTGACCTTAAGGTGCGACCCACGGCCCAGCAGTCCTGCCCGTGTCTTACCAGCATGACCTGTGCACAGCACCTGCACATGGTTGCATAGGCGTGCCTGGGCATGCCTGCGTATTGGGGTCTGTCTGGGCACTTAGCTGCACCCGTCACCTCAGGCTCAATTGCTCTCTATTAGACAATTGCAAAGCTCCAAAGCCGCGAACCTCATCAGCCTCTCATCAACTGTCATGTGCAGGTCGACCCTCTCCACTGCGGCGGCTGCAACACCAGGTGTGCCCAGGGCGTCAGCTGCTGCCTCGGCCAGTGCCAGGACTGCCCCGGAGGTAAGCAACTTGTTCCATGGTGTATGCCTGGCCTGCATGCATGCTCATCCGGAGGTAAGCAACTTGTTCCATGGTGTATGCCTGGCCTGCATGCATGCTCATCCAACTACGCAGTGGTCCTGCAAGCCGTGCAGTGATGTCTACTGGGCATGCGCGTTGGCACGGCTGTAGCAGCTCCCTTGCCAAACGTTAGCTCAGCTGGGATGTGTGCTGGTGGTGCAGGGTCCTTCAAGTGTGCCAACAACGTGTGCACCAACCTGCAGACTGACCCCAAGGTGAGCGCCCAACAGGCGTCTGAAAGCAACTTATATAGGAAAAGCAACTCGTGTGCGGGTGAGCAGCCCACGTTGCATCGTTGATAGTCGCCTGCGCACTTGTGCGCTCAAATGGTCTCCTGTCCTGCTCATGTCTGCAGAACTGCGGCCGCTGCGGTGCTGCCTGCCCTGCTGGCGCCCAGTGCATCAATGGCGCCTGCGGCTGCCCCCCCGGTGAGCCAATGCAAGCTGCACCGTGCTGGGTTTCGTTCCAGAGGACTGTAAACGTACGTACAGGCTGCCTTTACACTGTTGAAGCATGACGATAACAGTGCCCCCACGCATTGCCACTTTGCCGCCTAAACAGCACCGCAGCAGACGCTCTAAGTCTGCGAGTTTACCGCATGGCTGCAGACAAGCCCACCTCCTGCGGCACCTGCACCAACACCCTCATTGACAACAACAACTGCGGCGCCTGCGGCATTGCCTGCCCAAGCGGCCAAAGCTGTGTGAACGGCAAGTGCGCCGCGCCCGGCACAGCCGCTGCCTCCCCCGCTCCTGCCAGCCCCTCTCCCTCTCCCTCCCCCGCACAGCCCTCCCCCTCTCCCGCGGGACCCCTGCCCTCCCAGCCGGCCGGCGTGTGCGGCTCCACTGGTGAGCCGCCTCATCTCATGACACGTGTGTGTTCATTGCCTCGGGCTTGCCAGGGCTTCCTGAGGTTGCCAGCTCTTTGCTCTAGCTGCTTGACATGGCACGACAACAGGTGGTAGCAGGGATGGCCTCGCTGACCCGTGCTTGACTCCCTGCGTGCAGGCACCCTCTCCAAGTGCTTTGATGCCTATGTTGCCGACTTCATGGTGAGTCTCCATGCCCACTTTCTCCTCCGAGCTGCTCAGGCTGTACTCAAGCTGACTACTTCGCACCACACTTGCGGGGAACATGCTGACTATGATGTACTTCTCCTTGCTTCTGCGTGATGGCCAAATAGTGTGGAGCATGGCTTTTCACCTCGGCCGCCCTTAGTGCAATCACACTCAAAACTATGCTGCCTGCACTTGGTGCTCATGCTTGCTGCCTCCATTCTTGCTGCAGATCGACCCCCTGAACTGCGGCGGCTGCCACAATGTGTGCCCTCAGGGCATCAACTGCTGCCTGGGCCAGTGCCAGGACTGCTCCCCTGGCTTCTTCAAGTGCAAGAACAACGTGTGCACCAACCTGGGGACTGACCCACAGGTAAGCGCCCGCAGCATGCTGAGCACTCCTCTACTGCTGCCGGTGCCGGCCTGCAATGCCTATATTACGTGCCTGCGAGCGTTACCAGCGGCAGGGAATGCGTGCTAGGGCAAACCCGCAGCCATCTCCTGACTTCTCTCCTCGACATATAAGCCGCCTCCTCCCTTCCTGCTTGCAGAACTGCGGCCGCTGCGGTGCTGCCTGCCCTGCCGGCGCTCAGTGCATCAATGGCGCCTGCGGCTGCCCCCCTGGTGAGCCAATGCAAGCTGCAGCGTGCTGGGGTCCTTCTTGGGGTTCCGCAATGCTACTGTATGTATGGGCTGCCCTTCTCATGTGGAGCATAAGGCCAGGTAACAAAACCCCCACCCATTGCCATCTTGTCTACCGGAGTAGCATCACAGCCTGAGCAACACAGGCTCTTAACCCTAGGACTCTACTGCATGGCTGCAGAGAAGCCCACTTCCTGCGGCACCTGCACCGACACCCTCACCGACCACAACAACTGCGGCGCCTGCGGCATTGCCTGCCCAAGCGGCCAAAGCTGCGTGAACGGCAAGTGCGCCGCCTCCCCCTTGCCCTCCCCCGTGGAACAGCCACCAAGCAGCGGCTGCAGCACTACTTGCAGCCCAGGATACAGGTAGGTGCCGGCAGGCATGAGAGAATACAAGGATTAGCGAAGTTCAGACAGCCGCCTCAGTTGCCAGTGCTAGTTTTGCGACCTGTAGCCTTGGCCTTGACTTGCCGCATGGGGTTGCCCCGTTGTAGCCCTGGCATGTGCTGTGGCATCCATCCATAGAGGAGAGTCCACCATGGCTCCGACCTGCGCTAGTGTGCCTGCGCTCGTGGGCAAGCATGGTCACTCATCCTGGCTTGCTATGCCTGCTGCTGCAGCTGCACCAACGGCCAGTGCCAGAAGACTGTCCACTACCTGAAGCCCAAGGACAACATCAACAATGCCATCAGGATTGCCTACTGCCTGGCAGCCGATGGGACCGGGTGCGGCCAGCCGGTGGCAGACCTGTACTGCCAGCAGAAGGGCTACGACCGGGCCACCAGCTTCACCGGGCCCGTCTTCAAGGGCCCTACCTTCTACCTGGGCACCCAGCAGACCTGCACCAACAGCTGCGCCACCTTCCACTCCATCGACTGCGTCAAGGTGGCCCCCGCCTAGCGGGAATGAGGGAGGCAGGCTTGGAATGCCCTCGAAGGTTGGCCATTGTAGCACTGCGGTACAACTCAAAACCTGAACTCAACTCTTTGATACACTCGTAGATGGGCAAATAATGCTTGTATGGCAGCCCTCTTTCCCTTGGTCTAGGTTCTGAGTGCTTTGTAAGTACCCTCAGGTACATTATTGCCTGTTGCGCATGATGATAATGGATGTGCAATGCTGGCCCACAAAGATGATCCGATCCCACATTGTGTACCCGCTTCGGGGTGTTTGCACCGCTTTTACCAGATGCCTTCCCATTGATACCCTGATACTTTTGACAGGGTACATGCTGACATGCAAGCCAAACTTTTGTACCCGCCCCTGGCTCCCCTTACCCCTTTCGATATCATGATATCTTCCTTTGAACCTTGTTGGATCTCGAACCTTTTCACAGGTGGACTTAGGTGGACTTATGTCCATTCCTCTTGGGTGCGCATTTCGATTTGTAACAACAACCAGAAACAACTGCCTTGCTTACTGAGTGACTAACAGATGTGGTGAGGCCCAAGACTCTGTGCGTACATCACTCCAACGGTGAGGGTCAAAGCCAAAGCTAACCATTTCACAGTTTTCTTCATGTCTTCTCCAGGGCGTGTGTAACGTGCCAAAGCACAGCATAGCGAGGTAAAGAACACAAGCCCCACCAGATCATAACCTCCCTTTAACTCTTGTCACACACAGGCCTGCCCTCCCTCAGTGCAACCTTGCCCGCACTTGCCGCCTTGACAGTCCACACTTGAGCTCCAGGGCGACATCACTACACGCCTCGACAGCGGGCCTCAGCGCATGCTCTGCATATCGCTCTTTGAGCCATAGGTTGGCAACACGCCTCCCTTAACGGGGCCCCGGGCACTGTCCACCATCCTCACCAAAGTAGCGCTGCCGCCGGGCTTCAGGCTGTTGGATGCTGCCGCCAGGCTAGAGGTTGTTGGAGATGCGTGAGGCTATTGAGGTCAACGGCTCGGTGGACGCTTGCTCCGCAACCTGCGCGCCAACAAGGGCTTCCGGACCTTTTCAGGCCCATGTCGCAGGTCACCCAAGCTATTTGTGCATGGCGGCAGGCAGTTCCGGCCATCGGCGGGTTAGCCGAGCTAGGCGAGGTCGCGTCACTTGTGAATGCTGGCTGCCTTTGCTGCTTATGCCCGGGAATGCAGCCTTCCCATAGCACACGAGGAGGCCACAGCTTTTCATCGGCTGAAGTCTGGGTATGAGCAAGTCTACGGGCAAGCCGCCAACTTGTCCAAAGAATCGGGGCATGGACAGTTTAGCGACTTCGCCTGTCACAAGTATTACGTGCGCTGTGTTGCTGCCAGGAAACCCAGAGTGGTGGGCAATAACCCTCTCCTGGCTTGGTATAACGGTCCCAATCCGGGAGCCCCACGAACAGAAAGAGTGAATAAAAAGGCACCTCCCTGGCTGGCTTTGTTGGCATGGACAGCACGAGACAGCGCATGCACCGTGCGCTGCCAGAGCAGGAGGCGTTCTAAATGCATGTATTGAAGCTCTCATCTGTTCCGCTTACCTGCTTGAGCGATTCTGCAGGGCTGAGGCCCTGGCCGACCGTGACTAGAGCTACAAGAGCAATGAGCCCAGCAACAAGGAGCAGACCTGCACCAGCACAGAGACAGGCCGGGTTGAGGGGGATTGAAGCACACATGACGGCCAGGCAATTGCCGGGCACCCCAAGGCGCTCTTGAAGATCACTGGGTGGCCTAGCAGACCTGCAGCGTATCAGTGGTGGCATTGAGTTTGAACAGGAGGGCATACCGGCAACCAGTCAGCGGCGGCAAGCACAAGCTGTCATGCAACCGGCCGCCAGTGGTGCTTCTAGTACCTTGCGGGCCGCCAAGCCCCTGTTTGGCAACTTGTTCCGACCGCTTGGAGCTGGTCCACAGCACTGAGGGCTCCACCGCAAAGATGTTGGCCTTCCCAGAGTTGTCTTCAGCAACAAACCCCATGGGTCCCTTACGCTTCTTGCCCCTGCGTCTTGGGGCACAGTGGTGCTAGTTGGCGCCCTGCCAGCCAGCTCTGACCTGTCAGCAAGCCTGCTTACATCACAGCACTTGAGAAAGCAGGTGGGTTCCGTTGCTGGGAGGTTCCCAATACACCCAAACGGCAGTGTTTACTTCGCCTCTGCCTAGCTGGCAGCCCACTAGAGTCTACTGATGGTAGCGTCCTTACCCTGTTGCTTTCCTCGCATAGACAGTGACTGACCTATCCCGGACCCTGAACACGGATTGACGCTGACTCTGGAACAGCTCAAGAGTTTTGACGGAAGATGACAACGCAGCAACCATGGCAAAGGGCGACTGGATGGATATTTGAACAAAAGATTGTTAATGCTCAAAGTTGTTGGGACAGGTGGGATTGCGTGAGATGTGTTACACGGTGATGGCACGAGACTTTTTCCGACACAAGGGGGCCAGCGCCTTGGAAAATTGGAGGATCTCCGAATGAGGACATTGGGGTGCACTAATGGCTGGTACACACCCCTCGTTATTCAAACAGCCATGAATAGCCAGGCAGCCAAACGGCCCCTTCAGCGCTGGCAGCTTATGCACTCAAACGTGGAGCAAGGCCTGGTAATCCTGTGCCAGACTAGTTGCCGAGCCAGGGCCACGGGGCCCCACGAGCCGGTCAAAGCAGCGAGGCTGTCACTGTGGGTGGTCCAACACAGGCTTGAATGCAATGAAACCCCCGAGAAGCCCTTTGCTGTTTTGGCACTAGACATGCAGCGAATTTTCTTGAGTAGCACTCAAGTCCAACTTTTAGAGGTCGTACCAGCATGCCACACGACATGCAACCCATAGTAGGGTGATGACAAGGCACTTACAACTGCCCTCTGGACCAGGAAGGCCGTCATTACATCAACCCTTCCTCCTACTCCACACAGTGACTCAGAGTCTAGTACTAGCACTGCTGCAGCACTGTCAGCACCCGTGCCAAGTAAGAGATCAGCTGTGCATGGCAGCCAGGAAGGAATGGTGCGCCAAACGAGCAAGCGTACTGTCTCTGCTTACCCTACAGATCCAATGCGGGCAAGACAGATAATCTGCATGCGTCACGACCAAAACGTACATCCAATCTTGCCAGCCAGCTTGCATCCCAACTTTTCGCACACAGCAGTCACAAGCCAAAGCACAGTCGCCCGCAACTCTAGCATCGGCACCAGCAATCACCACAAATAAGTTATACAGTTGGCTCGGTACAACCCTCACCCGGGAGAGGCTTTCACCTACACTGAACAGCTTTACCCCAGCCAAAACTCCTAAACAAGCACACTGCAGCTAAGCTAACAACCTACTGGCCACTGTCACACAGCTTGCCTGGTGTTGAGACAGCAAGCTGGAACGCTGCTTGCTGACTGTGTGCACACGGCCAAAGGCCGGTGGGCCTTGGCACAATTTCTAAGACATTTACGAAGGGCCCCACGGCGACAATCCTGGCACGAATGCTGCCCTGCATACCGGCGGACCAGAAAAGAGTGCCGCTGGCTCCCCAACAGCGTTGGGAGGCCACCAGCTGGGGCCTTCCCAAGACTCGGCACGCCTAAACGGCCGCGCTGCTGCTGACCGCTTGCAGGCGGTCTAGGGCCGCCCTCATCGCCTCGCGGCTCATGCCCTTGTCCGACTTCTCTGGAAGCAGGCTGCAGCACGAGGGAGCGCAAGATACACAGGTTGCTGACCATTACTGGCAAGCTCTGTGACAAGGGCGCTCAGACGCATGTGTGCGCGGGGCGAGGGCGAGAGATGGGGGCGGGCGATTCTTGGGCCCTAGGCATATGTTGGCTGAGGCGCCAAACACGTCAAGGTGTGGCACGCTCTGTCCACGGAGGGCAACACGTCAGGTCTTCTACAAAATAGCACCTGGCACGATGAGGCGTGCCCAACTAAGGTGCATGCATTGTAAGCAACGGCTGGCTGGCTCGGCTCGACCAGCGGCAGCCCACACACCACAGCTCCCCCGGCCCACCGGCCAACACTCACTCCCGCACGGGGGTGGTGGGCCAGGCAACACAGCAGCAGCAGCAGCATGACAGCTGCACTGGCTGCCATCTCACACCCCACCGCCTCCATGCGCCCCTCCATGTGTGACGCCCCACCCACAGCCCCCGCACCCGCGGCACCCCCAACCCACCCACCCGCCGGCGCCGCCGCTCCCCCGCTTGGTGTGCGCCAGGCGACGCAGCTGCACGGTGATGCGCACGCGCTCCACGGCCGACGTCAGGCTGCCGATGAGATCGCTGAGCCCCTCGTTGGGCATATAGTCTAAGTTATAGCCCTGCAAGTGGTTGTTCTGCACTTCCAGCCTCTCCAGCTCGCGGCGAAGGTTGGTGTTCTCCACCGTCACCTCCGCCAGCTGGCCCTGGACCTGCAGCGCAGCACAGCGCAGCGGGCGCCGTGGTGAGTCATGCTCAGCAGACCGCGGCGCGCTATGGCTTCTTGCTGCAATTTGCCTGCCCTAAGGCATTTTGCCCCAGCCATCCGGCCGCAGGGCTGCCCCCAAGACGCGAGAGTTTTCGAGCCTGGAAGCGTTCGGGCGTTGTGACACCCGGCAGCCACCGCAGCTCAAGCGACTAGGGGCCAGCAGCAAGCAGAGGTCCTAGGTAGACAGGGAGAGGAGAGCACGCGAAACAGCAGGGGTAGTGGGTTGCCCACAATCAAAGACGGATACGAAGAACGCGCACAAAAACACCACCCTAGAAACTAACCGCCCACCTGCTCCTCCAGGCCTGTGAGCGTCTTGAGCACCTTGCGCTGCGTGGCAATCTGCTCGTCGCGGCCCCTCAGCGCGTCCAGGGCCAGTTGCACCTGCGGGCAGCAGCGCGCACAGCAGCGGTGACTGACCGACACATGCACACTGACGACATGCAAGACACATGCATGTATGCACTCACATGTAACCTGCGTCTGCATTGGTCATCCAGGGGTACCAAGGCAGGGCAGAGCGCAAGCCGGGCAGGTGCTAGTGTGTCACCCCTGGGACGCAAGGGTGTCAACACGTGCAGCACATGCCCGTTAGGGGCAGGCACCGACTGCCTCCAGCAGGAGGCAGCCGCAGCGCCTCGTTTCAACGCTCCCTGCAGCTGCTTATATGGTGTACACACAACGTCTCGCTCCATCCGCGGCGGCTGACAGGGAAAGACACGGCAGCATCCTTGGCAGCACCTCCCCAGCGACAGGACCCAGGAGGGAACTGTTGGGTATTTCAACCGGCCTGTCCAATGGCGCCTTCCTAGTGCCCACCCTCCCCGCCGCCGATCCCCTACCTTGTCCTCCATGGCCAACACTCCACCCCTTCAATCTCCTCTACTCAAACATACTTCTACATACCTTGTCCTCCATGGCTAGAACCTTGTCGGCCCAGGGCGGGGTCGTAGCCCGGCCGCCGCAGTCCAACGGTGCCTCCCTCCCCTCCACCCACCACCTAACCCCCCGCCAGCCGGTCCCCCTACCTTGTCCTCCATGGCTAGGACCTTGTCGGCCAGGGCGGGGTCGTACCCCGGCCGCCGCAGCTCGTCGACTGCGGCCGCGGCGCCCTCCGACCCGCCCAGCTCCTCCAGCTGCGCCTCCCAGTCGTCCTCCAGGCCCAGGGGCACGGCCTCAGGGTCCACGCCACGCTCGGTGGCAAGCTGCATGGAGGGAATCGGATACAAGGGATCAAGGAATCCAGGCGAATCAGGTACCACGCCCGGCACTTTCTAAATTTCGCCAGGCTTGGGGGGCTGCTTCTGCCACGCATGCAGGCAAGCAGCACGGACGATGCACACCAACAGCGAATAACAGCACCATCTCATGTCAGGGGCAGGGCATGGCGCGCACGTGCGGCAGACAAGCTGCACCCTCCCAGGCCCCCTCCCATACCACACGATGCCGGCACCCACCTGCCGCCGCAGCCTCTCCAGCGCGACCGCCAGGCGCTCCGAGTGGTCGTCGGCCGACTGCAGCTGCGCCTGCATGAACTCCCGCTCCGCGTACATCACCTGCAGCACACACAGCACAGCGCAGCGCCCCGGCATTGCAAGCCACATTACTGATCTATACTGCCTGCGTGAACTCAGCGACAGCTAGCTCACATGCTCCTCAGCGCAGCACAGCGCTGGGCGGCGGCCATGGCCTGCACCTCTCTGGGCAGGACAGTACCCTCTTAGCGAGGTTGCAAGTCTTCGCTAACTTGCAACACCTGGCAGTCCTTGTGTGCAAGAACCTAGCATACTTGCGCTGCATATGTCGCCTCACTGGCAACCCCCCACCTGCATGGCCACGTCGTCGTGCTCAAAGTCTCCGCCCACAAAGTCGACCCCGGCGGTGGTGCGCAGCGAGGCCAGCATCTTCTCACGCTCAGCCAGCTCTGCGGGCAGGCAGCAGCAGGGCAGTCGCAAGGGGTGGGGTGATTGGGGTGTGTGGGGTCTGTGTTTATGTGTGTGTGTGGTGTTGTTGTTGGTGGTGGGTGGGATGGGTATGGGGGTGTGGGGGGTTGGGGTTGGGTTGGGGGAGGGGGGTCGGGGGAGCGGTGAGTGCAGCACGGCCGCCGGGAAGGCACGACCTGCAAGCGCATGCACGCGCACTACACGCAGGCTCCAGCGTGCCGCAGTCCAGAGCAAGGCGGCGCAGCACAGGTGAGCCGGCACTCTATCTTAGAATGGCAAGTGGGAGCTTCTCACCCAAGGGCATCAGGGCGCCAAGGCCCACAGTTGCCGCGGCTCCCACCAATAGCCAGGGAGCCGCACCAGGCCCCACAAAATACCCGAGCGCTAATCCTTTGTAGGAGGGTGGTACCGCCTATCCCCGTGGAACCCCTGTTCTACCGGGCTGCCACCCCTGCCGGCATCTAAGCTACACGCTACATCCCCAAGCAGTCAGCGCTCACCCAGTGCCAGCGTGGCCAGCTGCACCCTGAGGAGGTCCGACTCAACAGCCTCCACCTCGGCATCACTCCTGCAGGCAGGTGCAGCATGCATAACGTGGCTGGCCCGGCACACAGACGGGTATGTACTTTCATGATGGTGGGCGAGGGCGAACCCATCCCTGTTCAAAGCTCGTGGGGACAAAGAAAGTGCAAGCTAAGACTGCTGCATGGCGCCCGCAACAACAGGCACCAGGGACCTGCCAGCTGCAAACCACTGCCTGCCTAGTAGCGGCCTGGTTGGGATTGCACTGCGTGTGTGACAAGATTGTGACTGACCCGCAAAGGGTGCGGAAAACTGTAGGATTGGGCTAGCTCAGACTGCTGCAAACCACCCTCAAAATGACTCCCTACCCCAGGTCAAAGAGCTGAGACAGGTTCACCCGCTTCCTCACCGCCGCTCAGCCGCCTGTGCCGCCGCCGCGCTCGCCATGAGCTCGCCAGCGCCCCGCACGCTTCGCACGGCGTGCTGCGCATCCCCCAGCGCCTGCCCACCACGCTGGGCCAGCCGGAAGTCTGCCATCGCGGCCGCGGCATCACCCGAGCGCAGCAGCTCATAGGCCTGTTCAGCCGCCTTTTGGAGGGCAGCCTCACTTAGCCGCCGCTCCTGCAAGGGGATGAGGCGATCGCGATGAGCGGCTGCCATGAGGCATATGACCTGCCGCAATCCGCAGCTTGCGGATGGTTGCATGGGGTGCCACCAAGTGTGCAAGCTGGTAGGCCGCAACGGGAATGGCACCGCCTAAGGGGGTACAGAGCCTAAGAACTGTCGTTTAAGAGGACATGGTCTACGATGCTGCTCGTTCCTGAGACACGCCTGGTCAGCTCAGCTGCCGCTGCTGGCACGGGCAAGCAGGCTTCCCAAGCAATTTAAGGGACGGACCCCTCACCTGCAGAGTGTCCGCTGCCGCGCTGTTGAGCAAAAACTGCGTGAGCCGTCGGATGCGCTCCTCAAGCCGAGCCTTCTCCGCCTGCACCAAGCTTGAGGTTTGCCCAGTCACTACAAGGCACGGCAGGGCTGGTCAGGCACAGGTCGGAGATTTCTACCTGTGCTAGAAGCGAGGTAGGTGCGCTAGCCAGTACATACCAAACAGGGCTGCTCAGGAGAAATGCCGCACAAGATGGGCCTCCCTGACGACACCAAGTCTTGGCTTAACACATTTTCCCTCCAGGCTGAGGCCTGGGTCAGCGCGACCTTCACACGCCTACCAACAAGCCCGTAAGCTCGACATGCTTGGCGCGCCGGTTGCTGCCTCGCCCACAAGACAAACTACCCACGCAGTGATGACATGGCGCCTGTCCCGCCCACCACATGAATATCATGTCGTACAAGACCATACAGACCCCAGCCATGTCGAGACAAACACCCTCCCACCCCCCCTCCTCCTCCCCTCTTCACGTGCCCCACCTCCCGCGCGATGAGCGCCTGCCGCTCCTCCTCCAGCCTCTCCCTCAGTGTGCGCATCTCGGGGTGCATGTGGGGGTCCACTGCCGAGTAGCCGCCGCCTGCAGGGGGATGCCAACGGGGTATCTGGAGGTCTGTCTTACTTCAGGATGCACGTGTAGTCCACCTGTCAAGTGCTGCCGCCTGCAGGGAGAGTACCAAGAATGCCTATGCCTAGGGTTCGTCAGGCGCCCCACAATCGTTCACCAAACCCCCCGGCCTGTATGGGCCCATCACTTAATGACCACCCCTGCTGCCAGCATCCCTGCGGCAGGGAAACAGCTGGAGGGCCAGGCTCAACTGGAAACTCTCACTAACAGCAGAACCTCGAGAGACTTTCACAAACCAGCCTTAGCCCAGACCCAGCTGGCAGAGGCTGTACACCCAGCGTACTGCTAGGCAAACTTTCGGCAAGTTTGGAAGCATTTTGGTTGCGAAGCCCCAGCCCGCATAGGAAGCCGCCCATGCCGCCGCCAAGCACGCATGCATGCTGCGTGACTCAAACGCCCACCGCTGCCCGGGTTGCAGAGTACCGTCGCAACACCAACTGAACAATGAACGGTCACCGCTGCCGGGAACCTGGCTTGGACTGGGTGGGCGCAACGATGCCCGTGCTACGCAGCGTTGCAGCAACACACGTGACAGGAGGACTGCCCCCGCCGTGTGTGACATCAAACGGCACTGGTAATCTGCCTGGGCGCCATGCTGGCAAGGGCCAGGCTTAGCCACACACCAACCAGCCTGCACACTCCTTATGCCCTCATCTCCCTTCAACCCCTGCCAGGGCAGGTCACCCTCTAGCACCTCTGGCAAAGAAAGAAGCCACTTACGCTCCCGCATGACAATCTCCAGCTGCCCCCTCAGCAGGGCGACCTCCTGCTGGTACCTCGCGATGAGCGAGCTCTGGTCAATGATCTCATTACGCTTGGCGGAGATCTCGATCTGCAGCCAGGCAGGCAAGGCAGGCAGGCGGGTCGGCAAGGCTAAGTACAGCGCAGCAGGCCGAGACGCTCCATAACACGACCCACGGACAGGCAGCCAGCGGCAACACAACCGGACAAGCGGCTCACGCCCAAGTGACGGTTCATTGAAGACCTCCTGCCAGGCACACAGTGCACAGTGGGCGCCACCGGGCGGCCCAGTGGTGGCCAGTGCTGGTGGCAAGTCGAAGCAGTCCTCAGCGCACCAGCTCTTGCACTTGACCGCTTTGTCCACCACCTTCCAACCAGGTGGTACCTCCGAGCACGGCAGCAGCACAGGGGAGCTCGTCAGCTCAAGCAAGCACCCAAGCAGCGGCACCCACCTTCTTGGCTCTGCTGGCAAACTTGAGGGTGTTGTGGGTCTCCTCGGCCTGGGTTGAGGCTGGGGTGAGGGTGCACACAACAGCCATCTTGGCGCCCTGGCCTGCAGGGTGCAGCAAGGCAATCCCATCAAGCACGGCGGGGCTACACGAAGACCATGCTGGCGTGCTGCGCGCCAGCCATGCCAGCACCTGCTGTGGTGCAGGCGGAAGCACTGCCAGGTGGGACGGGCAGGCGTCCTTGCAGCACAGCGCGCACAGCGTGTGGATTTCAAGACGGGGGAACACTTGGCCCAGCAGTTCAGCGGAACATGCAGCCACCTTCCTCCACCTCCCGTGTTGTGTCCCCTACACTCCCGTGCGAGCCGACGAAGGTGGTCTCTTGCCTTGCTGCAACTTACCCTCCCTCCGCCACCATGCACTGCAACAACCCACCCAGGGCTACCCTCCATCACGCTGCAGCGCCAACGCAGCATGCCCAGCGCTCAGGCAACCCACCCGTGAGCGAGTTCTGCAGCAGCCGAGTGAGCTTGGAGTCGCGGAAGGGTATGTGCTGCGCGTTGCCGTCACTCAGTTTGTGAATGACCGTGCCCAGCGTGAGCAGCGACTTGTTGATGTAGCTCCCCTCTACCCGCTGGCTCTTGTTGACCTCCACCTGCGGGCAGGGCAGGGCAACTCCGCTCCACTCAGGCGGTTTGGCTTGCGCGCACTTCCCTGCTTGCCCTCCCGATTGCAGCACAGACAGGCATAGCACGGGGGCACGGCCTGGAGCGGGCAACATGCCTCTGATGTGTCGGATTGGAGGGTAGGCTGAGGCTGCTCGCGCAACCCAAGGCTGCAAAGCAATCAATTGCCAGTACATTGCTATCCAACGTCACCTCAGGAGGCAGCATTGGGGCCCTCACTACAGCACCCCGCCCACATACCTTACACCGTGCCAGTGCAACTTCGTACCTTGGCGCTCTCAGAGCCAGCCAAGTCAATAAGATGTAGGAAGGAGAGGGTCCGGGCCACGGGCGCATTGGGGTCTGTGGTTGCCTCGGGCCGGTCTGAGGCCTCGATGGAGAGGCGGATGATTGTGTGGGAGCGGGAGGATCCCTCGTTGAAGGCGGTCGCGCTGACCTGCAGACAGGCTCAGGTTTATTGGTGGAAAGGTGACCAGAGGTAGCTCATCTTGGTGTGTGGGAGCGGGAGGGGCCCCATTCCAACCTTGGCGCTTCCTGGCGCTTCCCTACAGGAGCGGAAGCCAACCGGCAAGGGATGTCAGCCCTAAATCAACTCCACCCAGGGTAGGAACGTGCACCCTGTCCCCGCATGGGGATGCCAGGTGGTACCCAAAGGTGGTACCCATACGAGGCAGCCAGGGAGGGAAGGTAACGACGCTGCTCGTCACCCACCTTCCTGTGTGCATCCCCGGCTGCGATGACTGACAGCGCGTGGTCGCAGGACAACAGTGTTTCCTCAGTAATCCCCTCCACATAAAACCCGCGCCGGGGGTCCTCACGCAGCTTCAGGTTGGTCTTGGAGGGGTTGAGCAGGTCGTTCAGCACCTGCGCAGCCAAAGGGTTGGGGGCAAGGTGAGTGGTACGCTCGGGAGGCAGTCAGGGGTTGGGCAGCTATGGATCCAGGCCAGAGGAGTGTGGGCTTGACGGTTGTCCTACATCTGTCGAGGGTGTTGGGCTAAGACATACAAAAAGACTTCACTAAAACTAGACAAAGGGAGTTCGGGAACAGGGGTGGGCTAGCTCAGACAGCTTAGGTTCCAGGCTGGTTTGAAGAGGAGTTCAGTAGGCATTAAACACCCATTCTAGGGTGCCTAGGCCTTGCTTAGCTGCCAGGACCCGGGGTACACACACTCAACACTGAGTTACACAGAACTAAGCACCAACTCACACTGCCTCGAGGCTGTCAGAGGACAGGCCATGGTGTTTCTTTTTGTTCAATTCAAGCCATGCAGGCTGAAACTATGTGTGAACTGCGATACGCAAATTTCGCGGTATCACTCCCGTCGCATGGAGGAATCTTCCACCTCCCTGTGACTCCCAAAAGTGAGTTGCGAATACCCCATTGCAGGCTACCCAGTAAGCCTGTGTGGAGCTCTCTTTCTCCACATTTACCACCCACGTCCATCCACAGTCAGGCAGCGCACCTCGTTGTAGGTTTCCATCATGGTCGGGTGGCGGTATGGTGTTAGACTAGACTAGTCTAGACCAGACAGGCACAGTCAGCGCACCTCATTGTAGATCTCCATCATGCTCATGCGGATGAGGAACTCCTTCTTGGGGCTGCGCTCCACCAGCCGAAACACCTCGGTCAGAGCCAGGGGGATCATGCCGGGTGTGTCATCCGTGCCCTGCAGCAAGGACACGCCCACTCAGGCACTGACATAGCCCAGGTGTCGACAAGGGGGCACCACACCCGGGGCATACCTTGCCCACCCCGCCGCACAGACAGCCAGGGGCAACCGGGGGCCTCCCTGCCGACGCCTCTAGCTTTGTGGCAGAGCAATGCCAGACACGAGATGGGGAGGAGCCAAAACCGTGCATGAGCTGCCGTGCAGGCCACACGCCACTCCCCCTCGGGCTCGAGGCATATACCGTCTCAAAGCCAGCCTGATATAATCTGAACACGGCTGCGGTGTCGAATGGTGAACCCACCATCATAGTGTGGGTCTTGCCCGAGCTGGTCACGCCATACGCAAAAACCGTCCCTGCATGGCCGCAGCAGCTCATCAGTCAACCCCCCGGCTTACAGGCCGCGTTGCGACCAGCGGTAGGTAATTTTGTGTCTCTGTGGCAGGGCACATTGCGCAGAAAGTGAAAGGGCCTGCGTGTGCTATTTCGATAGTGGAAACTCTTAACTTGTGGCTGGTAAGGGAGTACATGGACCCGCTAGAAACTGCCAGCTTGACGAGCGCAGGAACTAACGTGGGGCTCCCCACTCCACACTTCACAAGCCAGTTGATGGCTGGAAGGTCGTGCCACACAGAGCAGCAGTGCGGTTGAAACTGCAAGAGGACACTCACCGTTGATGCCATCCAAGCTGCTCTTCACGATTCGGCTGCCGATGGTCTTGTACACCGTCGTGTTGCTGATGCCGCCATCGAAGACATAGTCGTACGCATACTTGACCTTCACGCCCACATCCTCAAGGATGCCAACAGTGTTGCTTCCCAGGGGTCCCCACACCTCCCTGTCACCTCGGTTTCGCTCCTTGTCACTGCAAACGCCAAAACGGGGGCAGTTCGCTTGCAGCAATATCCAGGTTAAGCTAGCAGCCGTCACAGGAACGTATGCAAGGACGGTGTACGGACGAGAACACGCTGCTGTGTTGCCCTAGCAGCACTTGCACAGTGGCAGTATGCTAGCATTGTCTGCCCATAGAGACTGGCCCTCTGGTAGACTAGCACCGCGTTTGGGAAGTGCCAGCCAGGCAGGTCGAGGCAACCAGCTCCTCCTGGCGCCTATTACGCTGGATCTGTGCTCACCTGAGCGGCCTAAACCTGACTGCAACACAGACATGGTCCTTCTGGCTGCCTGTGACGCCTTCATACATGGCAACGTCGCCCATGGTCTCCGATACCATCACTTTCTCGCAGATTACAAGCGTAAGAAAGCTGCGAAGCAATGCACGTCCACAGCACTGCTGTCAGTGAACCCCTCAAAAGGCCAGGCTTACAGGCACGGCCTGAAGAGCCCCACCGCGCCTGTACAATCACTACTAGGAATTCCCAAGAGATAAGCAAGAACTAAGCCATTGAAGAGAAGTGACGAGCCCAGGCACGCCAGTTTGTTGAGTTCCCGCGCCAGACACCAGGGCGCAAACTCCAACCCACCTCGTGCACAGCAACCTTTATATCTAAGGGCTTTTTATTCCATACTGATGCTGCTGCGAAAATGTCACCAGGTGCTGGCCCGAAGCTTGACTATGTCATGAACTGAGCTTTCAAGAGGGCTGTGCTGGACGCTGGGCAACGCTCTAACAACATGTCTATCATTGATCAAAACTGGAAGCGGCTTATCCGCGCTATAGTGAGGTGAGGGCAGCTGAACACTCTTCCCTACCTCGACGCAACTCCCCACCTGGCCTGGCTGGCTGACTCAAAGGCTGGCTGCTGACGTCCCGCAGGCGCATTCACCCCGACCTCTTTGCCTCGCATCCCTTCGAGCTCAACCGCAACTCAGAGTCACTCAAGGTCCGGGCCCTAGGCTGCTTGACACCCAGCCAGGCCAGTGTGCTTGTCTAATAAATCTGCGGCCTTCACAGTTTGTTTCCCTCGGGGACTGAGACGCAGAGTATGCAAGTTTGCAAGTTGGGCCTGCCATTGCAGCGCTGCCCGCCACCGCCCGCACTTGAAGCAGTCCCAGGCAGCTGCAACTTGCTCCAGGCCTGAAGGGGCACCTAACCCTGTCTCGAGACGCCCCTACAGGTCCTCAACGCCTATGTGGACCAGCTCTCGCGTGGCATGCGGCCGCCTGCCGCCAAGGTCGAGTTCTTTGTGAAGGATGGCGCCGTCCTGACCCCCATCCGGGCCGACCTGCCTGCCTATGGGTCCCTGGGCCCGCTGTTCCTGGCCTTTGGGCTTATATCACAGGAGGAGCTGGCGGCAGGGGTGGGCAGCTGCTCGCTAGGTGAGTGGGCGATGCGCTTAAGAAGGTGGATGGGGGCGGACGTGAATGGTCAGGCTGGAGGTGGCCGCCAGGTGGCTAATTGACACAGAAGGAGGTGGGACAATGTGCGCTGCTACTATCCTAACGGGCTGTGGCAGAGCTGAGAGGGCCCTCCATGGTTGCTGAGGGGCAGCACAGCCATCAGATATGGCCCTGCAGCCGCTACCAACTGGCGGCCGGGTGTGGGTGGGCTTGCACTGCCCCGCCCTTGCCATGCGGCACTGCCAGCTGTTAAGCAGGGCAGCCGAGCAGCGAGCAAAGCGGCCGCAGCGGTGTGCAGGCAAATGCCCAGCTCTCGTAGAGAGAGACCGGCGTTTCATGGAGGCTTTGAGGAGGGGTCCACCGTGACCCTTCATTGGCAGCCTCAGCCTCCAACCCCCCCCCCCCCCCCGCCTCTGAGTGCAAGGCGGCATCCTGGCATTGAAACAACACCCCTGGGGTGTTGCTGTGGGGGAGGCGCATGACGGCCAGGCCGGACCGCTGTAATCCCAGCTGTGCTCCTGTCAGTGTTTGGAGCTTGTGCATGCTAGCGGCAGAAGGTAACTGAGAGCGGACAGGACAGCGGGTATGCGTTGGAGAAAGCGAGAAAGCGCGCTGGGGATGTGCCTTGGTTATATTTCTTTGATTTGTAATCCCGGGCCGCGGCGGCTGCAGGCGGGGTCAACGACCGCGACTTCCTCCAGTGGCTGAATGAGACGGTGGCGGAGGCCGTGGTGGCCGCTGAGCAGCACGAAAGCATGAAGAAGGTGCTACGAGATGTGCGGGCCGCGGTGGAGAGCCGCTACCGGCTCAACACGGTGCAGGTGAGATGAGACGGCAAGGGAGCGACACATGCTTGGGCAGGGGGCAGCGGGGTGGGATGCAGCTGATGCCAGCGCAAGACGTCGAGGGTATCATGCGCGCCGGTTTTGCC
>BBXU01000723.1:0-51922 GCA_001598975.1 Parachlorella kessleri | reverse complement strand
TGTCGCAGCCCTCCACAGGCCGACGCTTGCCGCAAGAGATGCCTTGGTGAGGGGTGTTGAGCTGCCATATATCATAAACTATACATATATCGCAGCCAAGGAAGCGTCTGAAGCCCGCCCGGCAGCCTTGCTGCAGGGGCGCCTCTTCTCCTTCAGCCTGCTGGTGCACTCGGACTCAGGCAGTCCTATGCTAGACTTCCTGCCATCCAGCTCAGTCCTGCAGGTGGGTGGGCCAAAGCACGTTCAATCAGTTGTTTTGATCAGTTGATTACTTATATGTTTATTTGCTTTACCCATTGCCCGGTGGAGACACTAGGAAAGTTGCCAAGGACTGCGTGTGGTGCCCCGGGGGATGGGCTGCCCGGCCATGCAAGCCTGCGCCATGCGCACCGCCTTGCCCCCGCCATGCTGCGCCGTGCGCGCTGTGCTGTGCTTCGCGAGGTAATGCCTACGTGGCAGGCTCGCCCGAGTACCCTCACGGCCAGATGGCGCACCGGAGGTCCTGTGCTGGTGGCATCAGGGAGCTGACCTGGTTGTATATGTCTTGTGTAGTCTATGAGTTGGCCACAAGGGCAGGGCTGGTAGAGGAGACCCCATGTGTCGCGCACGTGCAGGGCGGGCCTATGGCCTCGAGCTAGCTGGCTGCCCCCCCCCCCCCCCCCTGGGCCGAGACACACACTGACACACACAGACACAATGCGCTCAGTCGGGGCGTTTGTGTGTGTGCTTGGTGTGCAGGTCCGCTCCGACTGCCCTCCCAGCCATCTCATGGACTTCCTCAAGTCCGAGGCCGGGCAAGCCGCAGACTCGGCCGCAGCGCAGGTGCTATGTTTGCCCGGGGCGCCGTCGGCGAGCATGGCCTTGCACGCTGGTGTCGTTGGCGGGCCAGCATGTGACTGCCAATGTATATAGGCGCAGTGGCAGGCTCATTTGGTGCGGCTGGGAGTGCCGGATCCTGGGTTGCTGGGCGGGACCCATGCGCCTAAGCCGTTCCTTTGCAAGCTTCGGGCCCAAGCCTGCACACAGGCGTGCATCTCACAACCCCACGGGCGGTTGGATGGGGCCGTCTAGGGCTGCGGCAGGGCTGCCGAGTGTCTGGCTCCCTGTGCGCTGCTGCGCCTTTGCAGTGCTCACAAAGGCCCTGCTTACCGGAGGCCTGTGGAGCCTAGGGCCCCAGGACAAGCTACCCGACAGCCCCTGTGCTTGACTGTGTGTGTGCAGGTGGCGGGCAGCAAGCAGCAGGAGGAGCAGCTGTTAGAGGCTGTGCGGGCAGCACTTGGGGCGAAGCATGTCATCAGGGTCTGCTCTTCTTACGAACAGGTAAGGAGCTGTTGGGTTTATCGTCTTGTTGATGGCTGGCGTCTGTGCTGTCTTGCTGCTGTGGTGGGACGCGATGGCATGGCCCGTTGTTTGAAACGATCCTGGAGCGTACGTGGCAGGCTTTACGACCCTTGGCAGCCTATTTCGCCTACTGCTGGTTTTCTGAAGGGCACAGGCCAGGCTCCAGGCCATGCGGGCGCTGCACATCAGCTGTTATCTGCCATGGGACCCTCACTGGTTAAAACGCGGTCGCAGCCTCAACGGCGCGACCGCATCTTTCGCAAACGCCTCGGCCATTCAAGCAGTGTGTCTCCTGGCCCGCAGGACAAGGTGATCGCAGCGGCACAGCGGCTCCTGGAGAGCGCTCCGGTCATCCGCACGTATGTAGACTTGTCGGGGGCATCCCTGGCCATTGATGACTGCTATGAGGTGGGTGGGTGCGTGGGTGGGTTTGAGTGCTCTTGCTGATGCTAGGCTACAGGACAGCTTGCCCGGCTGTGTTATGTGGTTTGCTACGGTCCTGCATGGAGCTGCATGGTGTCCTTCTTGCCCCTCCTGCCTGCCTGGCTGGCTGGAGGCGGGTTTTGCCTTCGCCTCATGCTCCTGGTCCCGGTGGTAGGTGTTTGCGTTCCTTAATGGGACTCTCCCTGTGCTGTTCGGGTGGTGGGAGGGCTGTTTGCTGGGAACCTGTGCTTGATGACTGGGTAGCTGTATCTGTGCAGTTCTGGGGGCTGGGCCTGAGGCCACCCCCCTACGAACCCACACTGTTGAAGCTGCGGCCAAACTCGTTGGTGGTGTCCTTTCCCTATTGTACCTGTGTGAAGCGGATGTGTTGTACTGCCACCCCGCAGGTCTGGGAGTCTGGCTTCGTTTACATACCCTGCGACTTCACACTGTCGGAGCTGCGGCTAAATTCCTTTTTGGTGTCTTTTCAGTCGCACCAATGCACAACGGAGGTGTCGTACTCCCATCCTGCAGGTCTGGGAGTCTGGCTTCATCTCCATACCCTACGACTTCACTCTGTCGGAGCTGCGGCCCAAGCTGCAGGCCCTACTGGGCGGCGGCAGCCCTGCTTCTGTTACTGGCACTGCCCCGAATGGCACTGGGGCCCAAACCAGTTTGAATGGTAGCCCCGCAAGCGCAAATGGGGCGGCACGAAGCACCCGCAGCGGCGGCGGCGCCAACGGCGCCGCTGCCCCGAACGGCAGCAGCAGCAATGGCTTTGGGGCTGGCCGGGGCGGCAGCAGGAGCGGCAGCAGCAGCAACGGCAGCAGCGCAAGGGCGGCAGCGGGGCGCAGCCAGGCGCACCAGCCGCGGGCTGTGGCTGTGCATAAGGCACCCTCCATGCCAGCCTGGCAACGCCCAGCGCGGCCTGTGCTAGGCAGGCTGCCTGGCATGGGTGCGCTTCGTAGGGTGGCGCTGCGGGCGTGGCGACCAAGAGAGCACCCTGCAGCTGCTTCTGTGTTCTCGTAGCAGCGGGGCGGCTACATGTGTCCTTTGTAAAGTTTCTTGTGGGAAATTCTCCATGCTCTCCGTGGTGAATCGGAAATGGAGAATCTGGGAACGGATGCGGCGTTTGAGTTAGTGGTTTGACCTCCTGACGTTCGTTTGAGAAGCTGACTTGGAATGATCAGATAGGGAAAGCTGGGTCGGCAGGTCACCTTGGGGACTCATACTGTGTGTTTCGGTCGTGTGGTTGCTTTATGTCATGCTTCCAATTTCCCAGATTGTCGGGGGATTGGTGCCCCTGGGGTCATATCTGCTATTGAGGGAGGCTTGCGGCTGTCTCCGCACCGTCCTTATAGTGCATTTGCTACTCCCTGCCACACTTGGGTTGCTGCAAGTCCTTTAGTTCAAGCCAAGACTGTAGCTTGTTGCTCATTGGCGTTATCGGAGCTCTAGCATGACTCCCTTTGGAACCAACTGAACATGAAGGCTCATCATGTTTATTAGCATGGGTGGCAGGTAGTGCGAACAGGGAGTGAGAGTTGAGCTCTACGAACAGGACTGGGGTTATGGGGCATGCATGTTGTCGTCCCCTGCTGTTCTTTGGCAATGGGTGATGGTCAAGGGACAGGCATGGAGCACTGTCACACCATAACGTCCTTTCGCTTTGTGGCTTAACCTACCCAGATGCATTAGCAACCATAACCTCCTGCCTTCCTTAGCTGAAGTCCCATCTGTTGTGCACGCATGCTGATCTTGGACTTCCCTCGTATCATTACAGGTCACATTCCACGGGCATAGACTTGAATTTGAATCAATTATACACATCAGTGGCATAGAACAAGAACAGTGTACCTCTTAACCAGTCAGAAGAGAGAGGAGCAAACTAGAAAGCGCCTCAATTGCCAGGCCTATACGGTTGTACATAAGAAGCACACATTGGAGGACCAAGGTGTTACCCATAACCTATCAGAAGAAAGAGAAGCGAAGAAAGCGCCTCAACTGCCAGCCATATGCGGTTGTAAATGTGAAGAACACAATGATCTGGGACCAAAAAAACGCCAGCACGCCAGCTGGTTTGCCAAAGGCCTATGACTCCTCGGTATCTCAAGCTGCCCATGTGGCCTTCTCCGACCCAATGCGGGTGCAGGCCCATCAAAAGGTGAGCTCAACAGCTTCCCAGCCAATGGAGGCATATACAGAATGACAAAGGAGGCAAGCATTGACGTCAACGGGAAGCCAGGAAAACCCCGAACGATGCAGAAAGTGTTGTTATTGCGAGGTTCAGGAGCCACAAGGCGCCATGTAAGCGCCAGGGACCCACTGCCACAGTCAACATGGTCAAAGGTTGGTCGGTCAGTCAGCTCGGGAAGTCCAAAGCTGTGCAAATGCGCACCAGTAACACAATGTTTGCTCGACATACAAAATAATCTCAGTTGCTAGCCGCCATACTAATAGCGGCTGCAGCCCCACAAAGTCCCCCGATAGAAGCGATGAAATGCGTCTGTATGCATACAACCCCACATCAGGGTGGGCCGCTGCCAGCCTGTGCAGGAAGGCCCACCCCCCACAACCTTGGGAGATACCCGAAGGCAAACGCGGGAGGATTTAGTTCGGGAGGATGGTTGACAGGAACGCCCCAGCCAACAGCACAGCAAACCCCTAGGCCTCACGGGCCCGCAGGGAGCAGCTTTGATGCGAAGGCCAACTTCACGATAGTATGAATTTGATGTGTGATCTGGTGTAAACAAGCCTGGCCCTCAAGATCATAGAACTTCAACCTCACGATGTATTCCTCAATCATACCGCAGGCGCTTTCTGGATGCCGCGCCTTCAGGCACCAGCGCTGCTGTTGCGCTGTCCAGCCACGCCTTGATGCCAGCTTTGGTAGGCGATAGCATCATTTCCAGCTCCGCACCCAATAGACGCGCCATGCTGCCTGGCCGTGATGATTTGTTGCTAGAGTAGGGCACCTGTAGCAGGAGAGTGCAGCTGGTCACTGTCACTAGGCAACACAGGAAAGGAAATGGTCATCTGTGTACTCCAAGGCGCCCTCACCTACGACATCCCCAATTGGTGGCCACAGCGAAGGCGAATCCCACAAACTTGCCATTTGGCCAGTAGGAGCTGCCAGCTTCTGGAATAGCACACCGAGGTATATACACGCAGCTTACCTGCCGGTCGGTCGCTGAGGTTTTGGCAGTAACTCCGCCCAGCTCTTGCAACAACACAGTGCTGCTGCTGCCTGCACCATGCTCAGAGCAGCTGAACTGGAGGGTCCGCCTTGCTACCCCCGGTGCCGCTATAGCTGGTCCGGCAGCAGCTGCCGTGGCTGTGAGGTCTAGCGCCCGTCGCACTGGCTGCAGTGGTCGTCCTTGCTGCTGCAGGAGCTTGCAAGAGCCTGGAGCTGCACGTACAGACGGTGTTGAGGCGACCAGGAGGTGCGGGGTAGCCGCAGCTGGCACACTGCTGTCGCCTTCAGGCGTGCACCTTGCCAGCATCCCTGGCGTGCTAGCACCATCCATTGTGGACGCAGCAGCGGCGGAAACAGCGCAATCTTCCCTAGCCAGCTTCTCAAGGAGCTCTGCCAGGGCTGACTGCCCCTCTGACGGCCAGCTGCCTTGTGGCAGCATCCACTCCGCTGTCGCCTCCGGCTTTACCACACACAACTGCTGCGCCTGCCGGACCTCCTGCTGACCTGCGCCGCGGCGAGGGCGGCTGCAGGCTGCTAATCCGAACGGGGTGTCGTAGGGGGAGCCAGTGACCTTGCTGAGGTAAGCGTGTGCCACAACTTGCAGGGCCATGGTGTCCTTGTGCACCTGCAGCAGCCCAGGTAGGCAGCAGAGGGTGAGCTTGTTGAGCGGCCCTGTGCAAGAGACATTCATTTATGCCCAAGGATTGCCGGGCGTCATGTTGCAGCTCCCCTGGCTTGCAGGTGATGGTCACGGCGAGCTGGATGTCATTAGGCCAAAGCATGTGGGAAAACTGTTTCAAGGACTTATCCTGAAGGCGACCCAAACTACCAGGGATATCACACAACCCAGCACCCACGTATACTGTCTGCTTCTGTGCTACAGGCACCGAGCACAGTTGGCTGCCGACATACCGACCACTCACCAGGGGGTGGCTGTCCACATACTCGAAGTCTTGCAGGGTGAGGAGGGACAAGCGCACCGCTGCCGCCAGGCGGCGCGCAAAGCCGTGCAGCCGGCGCTCAGGGTCCCGCTCAACCCAGGCAACCAGCGCTGCAAACACCTCCAGCTCAGAGGAGACCTGCAATGGAGAGCAACAGTGCAAGTAGGGGATCGCAAGTGCTGCCTTACCCAGGCAAATAGCTGTCGGTTCAGGCCAGGTCACAAGCTGTCCCAGCCGCCTCCGCCCGCTACGAAGCTCCAGCCTTGCTCAGTGTAGGGCAAGTACTTTGCTACAATCCTTACACGACAATCACCACCACCCACCACAGCCCAAGGCTTCTTCTCCTACGAAGTGTCTCACCTGCAGCTCGTCGCTACGCAGGAAGCCCATGAGGCTGGCAGAGCTCAGCCCTGTGAGCCCTGAGTAGTCCAGCTGGCTGGCTGCAGCAAAGTTGCGCACCGCGTAGGAAGCGGCCGCTGCTTCCAGTGGTGCACACCGACAGCTGGCTGCCACGCTGTAGATAGTCAGGCAGTTGTGGGGCGCCAGGGAGTCTTGAAGAGCAGCCACGCACAGCTGCAACACGCGGCGGGCCTGCGGCAACAGAGCAGTCATAACCTTAAGTTTCCTACGAGGGCTTTCACTTCACCACCCTCAATGCGTCAGGGGGGGGTGTGCCTGACCGGTGCTGGGCAGAGGTGCCGTTTCCTGGGGTGTAACAACTCCTGGCTGACGTGATTACCCAGGCCCTCACCTGTGCCAGTGTGCCGCAAAGGACCGCTTGCATGAGGCTCTGCTGGCAGCCACCACTGCTGGCGCTATCCCCAAACACAGCTCGCTGAAGGACCCTGAGGGCTTCAACGCCAGCATCAGTGGCAGGCAGAGAGAAGGGGTAGTCTGGTTGATCCACGTCCTGTACGCGTGATCACAACACACGATCGGGCGAATGGACTGCAAAACGCTGGCACCCGCTCTGCGAGGAGCACGCGCAAAGATTGTCTGACTAGGATGATTGCATCGCCTGCAAGACGGCCGCCCACCTCAAGGACGAGCTGGATGACTTGTGCAACTGCATCGCTAGTTGTGTCCGTGTGGTCTGAGGGAGGCAGCAAGTCCAGAGCGGCACCTGTAAGTGAAGTCAACAAAGGATTGGGTGATCACACGCACCAGCGGTCCATACATTCGCTCATATGGTTGTTCCTTACTTACAAAGCCGTAACTACTAAATTGTATCCTATGAAGAGGGCGAGAGCACCGCAGAGAGGGCCCAGGCGGTGGGCGACACTTGGTAACAACGCTAGGATTTCTGGCCGCCCTTCGAGCACTGACCTGATGCATTGGACCTCAGGGCCTGCAGGACACTGGGACTTGCCAAGCGGGCCAGCGCTGCACTGCATTCTCTCCCTTTGAAAACCGTCTGGAGCGTGTCCATGAACAGCTATATTGGCACCCCTGATTGAAAATGAATAACAGGCCCAAGGGCCTAATCGCGAGACAGATAGGCGCCCTGTAAGCGACGGCATGCCGCGGCATCACACATAACTGCAAGTGACCGCAGCACTGCCAGAGCACAGCAGGCGCGGGTGTTTACCGAGGTGTCCTTCAGGACTGGTGATTTGCGGCTGTGGTTGCGATACTTATTGTTGTTTTGTAGTGTGTCCTCAGCCAAGCCTCAGCGCACTGGTCATCTTGCGTCATTGCAGGCAGGCCACGGCGGAGTTAAGTTGAGGCGAAACCTTTTGAAGGAACAGTTGTGAGTGCAGCAACAGGAGCACACAAGCACAGTAGCTCTTTTGCCTTGACAAGGACTCTTCCGAGCGCCTGCTTAACTCAAGGCTTCATACTCTGCAGGGCACTGGGTCTGAGGACAGGCACGCACCATGACAACCGCACATAGGCCAACATGGGCCCCGGCAGTGGTGGGTCCCTGAGTTCGTGCTCCCAAGCGCCCAATGGCCAGCTGGGTATGGCTGGACGCAAGGACTACTGATCCAACTTTACCAGCGTGATGGAGAGAGCTTCTTACTTTCCGCCTGGTTCCAGGGTGGAGAGGAGCAAGGCGGCATGCGCATCTATGTCCCCAGCAAGATGCGCAGCGCCAAGGACATGCCGAGCCACACAGAACTGAAGTTCAGGTGACAGAGTGGGGTGCTGCTGCTGGTCTGCCGGTGAGTTTTTGTAGCAGGTAGAGGTGGTGCTGTGACTGGACAGTGCTGTTATTGGTGCCTGGGGCTCCCCAGCGGGCCCCTCAACGCAAGCTCTGTAGGGGAGAAAGCCGCGATTTGGATAAACCAGCCCACTGTGTGCCCCCTCCCCCCCTGATTTGTATGGCGCAGGCAACAAGGCCAGGCTGTTGGGGCTGACCTGATGGACAGGGACCTGCGAGTGAGTGCCATGGGTATATACTGCTAGCATACCACCGAATGGTCTGCCTACGAGGACAGTGGCGCTGCTTTGTGGACAATGGGGTCCTGCAGGTCCTGTTGGTAGGAGGGCTCGGTCAGCTTCCTGTGGAGCGAGCGTGCAAGTGCTCCATGAGACATGGCCGCACGACGCCCACCACACGAAGCCAAGACAGATAGGCTGCATTGTGCCGTACCTGCTGAGCCTGCGCTGTGCGAGCTTGGGTTGTGTTGCGGCATTGCAGGCGGAGCTGGAAGAGAAGGAGCGCAAACACTTCAAGTCCAGGACACGCGACTTCGAGGGTGGGTGTCAGGGGCATGGCTTGCGGCTCCGCAGCCGCCGCATTGGCTTGGGCCGGCCTGTTGCGTCCCGCGCTCTGGTCTGCTGCAGTCCTGGGGACTGCTGCCTGTGTGGAGCTCCTTGTCAGCCACATGCCTGCACAAGTGATGGCCGGCGTTGTGTGCAGCGTTACAGCCCACAAGGCGACGTGTGCCCCTTGCAGAGGAGCGGCAGCAGGACCTGAAGCTGTTAGAGGCAGCAGCAGAGCCGGGCGAGGCCGGGGCCAAGCCTCGCATGCTTGTGCCGAAGGCGGTCGATGCAGATGATGAGGACGATGAGGATGCCGATGACTCTGATGAGTCGGATGATGATGAGGTGAGTCAGGGTCCATACCACCTCTGGCAGAAGCCTTGGGAGTGTAATGATGCTGGTTCTAGTAGGTATACTCAGTGGCAACAGTGTCAGCAGTGCCCTGTGGTAAGTTGCAGCGAAGTTCGCCAGCTTGGCTTGAGGAAGGCTGCAGCAGCAGCAGCAGCAGCAGTGCAACAGCCACACAGGTAGATCTGCCCTGGTCTTGGCATGGCAGTTGCTTCACACCACATCTCTCCTGCAGTGCTGTGCAACCCAGGTAGCACGGCATGTTTGAGACTGGTTCGCTGGCGCCCTGGACAGCACAGGTTGGCTACAGGCCGCCTCCCCTTGCTCCCTCTGCTTTTCACCATCCCCGGACTTCGCCTACGCGGTCGCGTTGCCACACCTTCCATCGCTGTCACTGCCATGGTCCCTCGAACGATGCCTGCAGGATGACGAGGCCGAGCTTTTAGCAGAGCTGGAGCGGATCAAGAAGGAGAGGGCGGAGGAGGCGGCTCGCAAGGCGGCGGCAGAGGCGGCGGCAGCGGCAGCCCAAGATGCAAAGGAGCTGGCAAGGGGGAACCCTTTGCTGCAGGAGCGGCTGCAGGTAGGGGCGGGACTCGAGGCGATCCCGTTGCAGGGCGCCACTTGTGTTTTTGTTCTTGCCACTGGACTTGATGGGCATCTTTGTAGTCTGACGGATGCATAATTTGTGCCTGTTTGGACGGCTTGCTTGGGGTGGTCCGCGCCTGCGGTAGTGGGCCACACGGTATAGTGAGCAAGCCGTTCAGTATTGGAATATATTCAGCAAGTGTGGCTGGTTTTGGAAAAAGAGTTGTAGGTGAACTGTTATGACAGGGGGCGTTGCAGTCATGCTCTGGAGTATGCTATTTGAACTGCGCGTTGGGTTTATCAACATTGGCCTGTGTGGTTTCAAGGTATGGTATGCAATGACTAAAAACCGCTCCCCCCCCCCCCGGTGCAGCTCCAAGGCGGAGACTTCACCATGAAGCGGCGGTGGGACGACGACGTTGTGTTCAAGAACCAGACTCGCGGCGAGCCCAAGGCCCAGAAGAGGTTCATCAATGACACAATACGCAACGACTTCCACCGCAGGTTCCTAGAGCGATATGTCAAGTGATGTGCAGCAGTTCGTGCATTGGTGGCCATGGCAGAGGCGCCCTGTCCAGTGATCGAAGTTGGGATGTCGAGTGAGTGTATAGTAGAAGGTTAGCTTGCGGAGGGGCATATTGGTGGTGAGGTAGCGCACTGATGCCCCGTTAGGTCTCATAACAATCGGGAGTATGCAGGAGCATGGCTGTCATGTGCCGCAGTGCTAGGTGTGGAGACTCCTTGTGCACTGCTAGTCATGTGGGCGGAGCAGCTTGGTGAGATTACAGATGGTGGCAGGTAATGGAGGAGGGGTGATCTTTTCTGGCAGGGCTGGTCGCAGTTGGTCTCTCGTTCATCTGGCATTAACAGGCCCATGCTGTGTTTGGGATGCCGGCACTGTTGCTGTGATAGGCAGTGGCTGAGTGTAGAGGGTATGCCTGCCATGTGAGACATATGTTGCCAGGACGTGGTATACATATTAGCATGGTGGCAGATAGTGCGAACAGGGAGTGAGAGTTGAGCTGTACGAACAGGACTAGATGCAATTGTAGGGCATGTGGGCATGAAGGGTGATGTAACACCAACCATCAGTGTTACAAGGACCGGTAGCGTCACCTTTGGAAGGCAGCAGCCGACCTGCTGGCCAGCACCCAAGTTTTCCCTAGCAATGACATAGGCCCATGTGAACCTAGGAGGAGCCAAAAGCTGTCCAGTCGCAGAGCATCACCTAGCAATTCCAAGGCTTAAACACTTACATGCTGCCGCGGCACATAACTATGCCTACTTTGGTGTGCAGCAGGACAGGCTTCCCTTGTTGAGTTTTGTGAGTAGAATGCAGTCGTCATGTGGCAGCGCCTCCGTTGACGAACAAGTGCTCACCCCACTGCTCGAATCTTTTGAAGGCTTGATTGTAGGCGTCAGCAACCTGGAAGGCCAGGTGGGGGGGCGGTTGCCAGTCAACGAAATTTTGTGCCTGGTAGGTATTGGTGCATCAAGGCAGCAAGTGCTGAGGTTTACCTGCACGTGCCCCACTGCATAACTAGATACTATACACATAGCGTTTGCAAAGCGTATTACAGACCCAAAATCCTCATTCCTGCAATTGACAGTCACTAGCCCCACTACCCTTCCACGCAATAACCCAGAATCGCCAGGTGTCCGGGTCTCCCATACATGGCCTACAGAGATGGATGGGTGCTGCACCACTTTTCCTCTCAAACACTTCGCCTAATGCAAGCCTCCGGACCCAGTCGGTCTGCCTAGCACGCACAACTGAGGCTCCTGCAGCTGCGGTCTCCCCGCCCATAGGCTTCCGTCCTTGAAAGACATGTTTGTCCAAGGGGACTCACCAGGTGGCTGGGTTGCACTACATGGTCTTCTAGCTGTGGTGGATGCTGGAGCACATACTCCTCAACGCTCACCCCGGCATGGACAGCAGCAGCCTGTCAAGGGGGGGTAGAGGGAATAGGACTGTTCTCAAGGTAGCCCAACCAGGGGAGGGGTCCTTCATCTGCAAGGCAGCTGCCGGCTCGCAAGGAGGCCAACGCGGGAATGTGCAAGACCCGGTGCTCACATGCCTGAGCTGCCGGTGGGGACATATACCGCTGGCTATAGACCGGCTAGACACCCAGGTGTCACTTTGCATCCAGCACTGTCAGCGTCCAGCTATACCGGTTCCATCACACGACCTGCTGCCATCGTCAAAGCAAGGCAGAAGCCTGCGCCGCAGCGCGCCGGACAGGCCCACACTAAAAAACTCAGGCACCCGGAGCATGCTCAGCACGCCGCCCTGCCAGGCCAGCTCACTGTGTGTCAGCTCGCCACATCGCCTTCCGCCATAGGCAGGTCTAGTCTAGTTTAGGCAAGGACGTGTGCCGTTGACTGTGCAGGCGGGCAGGCAGCAAAGTGCAGCTGTTACCATAGTGCCACAATCGCCGTGCGTGTGCCTTACCTGCAGGGCTGCCCCCAGGGCCGCTGTCTCTGCCTCCACGGGGAACCGCAGCGGCAGTTGGAAGGTATCTGCAGGCATGTGCACCAACTCCCTGTGCGACTGCCGCAGCCACCAAAGGTAGTGGGTGCAAACAGCAGGCAGCCGCTCTGCCTCAGGCAGCCAGCAGTGCAGACGGCCCAGGGCCTCCCTTGGCTGTGTCCCTGCGCGTGCCCTTCCTGAGCACCTACGGATACCTGGGTGCTGCGGCCCTTGCAGCACACCTCCAGCAAGCCAGCCCTTGCTTGACAGCCCTCCTTAATAACCCACCCACTGGCATGCGCACCAGCCTGGCATGCGTGTCAGCATCACCTGCCAGAACCCGCCGCCACAGCTGGTTGTTGGAGCCGCCTCCCACCACCCTCAGCTCCTTGGCCTCCAGGCCATATGCCCCAAGCCGCCGCATGCCAGCCAGCAGCGAGAAGCTGGCTCCCTCCATAGCGGCGCGGTAGATGAGACCAGGGGAGAAAAAGCCGGGGCGCAGGCCTGCATACACACCCTTCCACCTCCCTCGGTGCTGCCCACGCTCGAGTGGCTGGCCGCATCACTGGCCTTCCAGTGGACCTCGCTTATCCCAAGCGGGACCTACTGACGTGGAAACTCAAGCCAACATAGGGCGTACCATGCGTTTGGCCCTGGCAGATCCAGCCACCTGTCCTATGTTTGTCCTACCCTCCTACAATCACCAATACCAGGAACAAAATCCCACAAGGACAAGGGAGGGAAGTTCCGCTGGCAGCAAAGCAAAGGGCGGAGTAGCTAGGCCTGGTTGGGAAGGACGGCAACATCAAGAAGACAGACACATAACCTGTCAGTCCAGTGTACCCATACCTCCTCTCTGATCCACATCGATTGCCGCCTTCACCAAACACAAACACACAAGTGGGAATGCAGGGCAAGTGAGCCTGAGCTCAAAACACCAAGCATAGTAGCCCCTGGTCATTTCACACACAAGGTGCTCTGCCTGCCCTGCCACTGCATTCTGGGCTGCGGCCAGAAAGACAGCCACTTGGGCGTCGCTTGCACACACTCCAGCCCTGGCGCTGTCCTCCTGGCACTAAGCCGGGTGCACAGCCGCTGCCAGGACAGAGTCCCAACCTCAACTGCCAGGACCAGCAGTCCTGGGTTGCGCGGAAGTGGGCAGTGAGCGTGCCTCCTTCCCCACCCACCCACCCGCCCACCAAACTCTCCACCCACCCACCCACCCACCATCCCACCCACCCACCCACCCACCAAGCATCCACCCACCCACCCATCAAAGCATCCACCCACCCAGGATGGCGCCCGTTGCGTGCGGCCAGTTGGGGGTCCGCTCGCCGCCAAGGTACGGTAAGAAGGCGGCCCCACGGCACCCGGGCGGCTCCTTTGCTGCTAACGACGTGATCTCCTGGTGGGTCATGTCGAAGGCAAACCGCACCTGCAACAGCCGCGGCAGGGCACAGTGGCAATGCGAGCCTAAGGGGCCCAGGAAGGCAAGGGAATGGTACAAGAAGGCAGCATGTTGTCTGATGCGCAGCGGCGACCCGTGGTGGTCTTCCGGCAGTATCTGCCTGTTGTGCGGGGCCGAATCGGGGATGGCAGCATGGCTACCCGGCTTCAGCTTAAGATAAAAGAGGAGAGGGCGTTCCGCCAGACCACAAAGCAGCATGCTTGACCACGGTAGTTTGTAAGGGTAGTATCACAGTCTGGTCTGCAGGCATTTAACCTGTGGTGCTTCCTTGTGTTTCATTATTTGCATGGCACCTACCTCCTCTGTCACGCCGGTGCAGTTGATGGTGCAGAGCAGGGGCAGCCACTTGCCGGTGGCATCACAGAAGGGGCAGATGACGCAGCTGGGGTCCAGGACTGCCTTGCTGCTGGGGCCAAACAGCGTGCCTGCTTTCAACAAACACACAACAGGGACTTCGCAGCTCCTGGAGCGTTCACGCGCATGTGGGGGAGAACAGCAAGCTAGACTTCTAGCCAGCATACACTGCATGGAACTGCTTCAGCTTGGGCATGGAGGCAAGTGCAGCCCCGCCGGGGCGCCCAAGGGCCCCGCCAAGCCAGGCAGCCATGAAGGTGCCACGGGGTTATGTAATGTGACCGCACCCACCTGATGTCCCCAATGAGAGCACCCACGTGCCGTCCTGGACGGCGCCAGCGCCCAAAGCTGACATGGCGTTGTCGCCGCCGCCTGCAACCCAGCCTTCATGGGTTCCTGGGTTTCAAGGCTGCACCTACTCACCTTTATTTAGGCTGCTAGGGTAGCAACCACCTGTGAGCGCTGCTATTGGCATGCAAGGGGACATTCGGACGTGACGAGAGTCCTCCGGAGGCGCAGGCTAAGCACACTGGAATGTATGCGCGAACTGCTGATGGAAGGGATCCCATGTCCAGGCCGCATTGGTGCTGTTATGAGGATCAGCCAAGTAGCGAACTTCCTGGGAACGAACAGCCGCATAGGGTTGTCGGCAGCTTAAGTGGTGTAATCAGCACAGGCAACTGGTCCGCACAGTGCCACCTGGACGCGAGCTAAGTAGCATAGCCTGGACTAGCTGGTACAACACACCAACTCACAGTCATCACACGACACCTTGGACCATGACATCCCAGCCAGCCGCAAGTGGGCTGTTCTCTAGCACTTCTGTACAGCCCTTCAGCACCTGGGCTGACGAGGACATCCTCGGGTAGTCCCAGCTCCTTGGCAACCTCCGGCCTGAGGGTCCCAACCACCTCCTGGGGCCCCAGTAGCTCAGGGAAGCAGCCAGGGAGCTTCGAGTCGATGGCAGTCATGCGCTGCTCGTTCCAGCTGCGGTTCTCTGAGTCGAAGAGCCCGGTGCCACTGGCATCGCTGGCCTGCAGGCCGAAGACATGGCGAGCAAGTAGGGTTTGATACATGGCTGGCTGATCAGTATGAGGTGCGGGCACATGCCTTGGGAGATATGGTCTAGCCTGTCATACCGCTGCGGCCGCGAGTCCTCAACATATGGGCCTGGGATTAACCAGGATGCACAGAGCCTCAGCAAGTGGCTATGTTGATGAGCACACCAGGTACCCGGGCAGCCCAGGCCTGGATGCAACTGCGCTGCCAGGTGCCAGCACCCTGCAACCGTCTGACACTGTGCTTATCCCTACTATTAGACTCAGGACATGCAAGTTTTCATACCCTTATGTTGCTTGAACAGCTCGCCCAACAGTGCTGTATTATGCACAGGCGGCCGTGGGAACATGCAAAATATATACAGGCAGCCCATGGTTTATTGATACGTCACAAGGGTACCGTGCTGAACAACACCGCAGCCTACCTCCATGGCCAGCCTCCCTGTCAGCCACCAGTTGATGTAGTCGTGGGGCAGCAGCACATGTGCCAGGCGGGCAAAGTTGTCGGGCTCGTGGCGCTTCATCCACAGCAGCTTGGTCGCTGCAGCCAGCAGGGCAGCCAAGATTGCACTCGCGCTAAGTGGCAATGGTGTGTTCGGTGTGAGACACCTTGCGCCAGTAGTACTGAAGCCTGCCACCCAAGCCATGTGCTAGCCATGGTAAACGGGTCACCTAGCTGGCTGCTGCCCAGTGTGGCTATTTGGTGGCCCAGCTGGGGCTTCGGATGCCCTCAGCTACCCACGGTGCCCCTGCCAGGCTGGCGGATCTTTACTCTCCAGCAGCAACAAACCGGCCAGTGCCCCGCCAAAAGAGGAGCTGGTAGCCATGTGTCAATGTCGCCCTCGTGATATCGCACACTGCGCCAGCGCTGCAGTGCACATGCCTGTGAATGATGGCACCAGGGTGGTGCCAAATAGCCGCGACAGCTCGGCAGCCTCCTCCGCGGACTCAACATCACACCAGAGCTTGGCTGGACGGATGACCTGCACACACACACAGACCCACCCACCCGTCCTTCAGACGGCCCTGCCTGCTGGAAGGTCTAGCCTACAGTGCCTTTTGGGCTGTCAGTAAGTCGCGCTTAACTTCCACAGGCAGGACGCAAAGCGCTCATACTCACATGCAACCAAGCCCACTAGCGCCGACTTTAAAGGGGACATACACATCTGTGTAAGAAAACATGTGGCCAAGTTATCATCAGGAACCCACCAGGCCAGCAGCCCACCTTTAGCTCGCTGTCAAGGGCAACAAGGCCATGCTGCTGCCCAGAGACGCCAATGCCCCTCACACTGCTGGGGTCAATATCCTCCAGAGCATCATGGATCGCATCTTTCACCGCCTGGTACCAGCACACACTTGCCACTTGTGGCCACGAAGACGACTCACTGTGCTGGGCTGCCACAGTGGTGCTGCCACACCAACCAGTGACAGTCCCACAGGAAGCACAATAGAATTATAGTTCTGGACAGCGGCAACCTCAAGCTGTTGTGTAGACGTGTTTAGCAACACACTGCACGGGTTGCAGTGTGCAACAGGGTTATGGCAGCTGTACATTGCCAACAACAACGACTCCATGCAACTCCTCACCTCCACCCATAACGAGGGGGCTTGCTCTGCTTGGCCAGGCCTGCAACCCCAAGGAAAGTGCTTGACAGAACCCAGGACTAGTGGAGCTTACGTGGCAGGGATGGGTGAAAGAGAAGCTTGGCAGGGGCCAGCTGCTTCATTTGGCGATGTTTGGCAAACTTGAGCGGCCAACCCTTCTGAGCATAGGCGTGAGTGCAGCTGCCCAAAAAGCTTATTGCACACCTATCCCTAGTCACACTGTATGCAACTGAGCCCCTCCCCACTGCCTCCTTGGTGCCAGCGTCGTAAGCCAACACCTGAACAAAAACAAAGCCACTGCTCGAAAGGGATGCGCACTGAGTGCCTGATCATTCCTTCGCCAAAGGGCGAAGGCAAGTTGCGTGAATTCATAGAGGTTGGAGATGTAGAGAAGGGATTCACCTTTGTTCCCTGCGTCCCCACGTCAAGGCCTAGGAATATGCTTAGACTTGCCATCACTCCCACAGAGCGCCTTCTATGCAATGCAATTGCAACCCTGCTTCTTGCGGTGAACTGGGGCCTACTCCGAAACCATCCAGTGCGGTGTTGCCAGACGGCGTGTTGTGACATATGAGAGTCGAAACGACGATGCCAAGGGCGGCCAGAGCGAGGGGCGACCGCTGCTGCTTGGGTTCAGCAAGTTGCCCAGGCAGAGATCCCCCTGCATCGGATACTCCTTGGACAGCAGGGCAGCCAGACACAACCCCGTACCAACCTCCTCCAACAGGGCATGACTTCTCAGCTACTTCACTGCTTGATGTTACAAAATCCAGTTCACGTTAGGTGTCTGACAAAACCACGGTGGCAAGTCCACCAATACCGGCAAAAGTGAACCAAGCCCTTGGGCTCGAGCTGCTCCCCGCTGCCCTAGTGCAATATCATTGACGCACACCCCGGACAATCAAATAGCCATGCATGGCACACAGGTTTTCTCTTCTCATAAGCCAAGGTTGCCATTGAGCCCCAAAGCCTACCAGGCTTAGCTGGGGGCAAAGGAGTGACGGAAAACAAGGGGTCCTACTCAGGGCTTTCAGCTGAGGCAGCCTTCTCTGCCTGCAGGCTGGAATGGCACAGAGAGATGCAATGCTGCACCCTCTGCTAAGCCTCACAGACCATCCCTCGCCAAGCACCGCCGTCTGGAGAATCGGTCTTTCCAATACCGTCCAGCGCTTTCAAACAACCCACAAACCCCAGCTAACTAGCATCATTACTATCTTTCACTTCTGCAGAGTGGAGAGCAGACTTGCACCGCCATAGGCTGCTGCACCGCCAGATACACACACAAATGCAGCAATGGCCTGGAGCGCGATCAGCAGGCTGGTGTCGTCGGGGGTGAAGTACACAATGGCGGGGCCAGCAGCCAGCAGCAGTGCCGCAAGGGTGTACAGAGCACCGGGGGTGTTCCTGCAAAGGGTTGGGAAATGAACACTAGCCACATCAAAGATGTGCGCTGGGCCAGCCTAGACACCCAAAGTCTTCCAATGCTATGGGATGTTGAAAGTAAGAGCAGACCGCACATAAGATATCATGTGGCCACTGGCGGAGCTGTGCACCACCTGGTGGAAGCCCAAGCAGGTATCCTCCCATAAACTAGCTACAACAGAAGGGCTGAGCCAGCTATCAAATCCAAGCTGACAGCCGCAGATAGCATCAGCAACGTCAGCAGCCTCATGGGGAGCAGGCGGCGCTGTGCCCAGCCCTGCAGCAGCAGCTCCTCTCAGCTTAGCAGGTACCTGTCTGCGGCCGCAGAGATGAGGCCCAGCGACTCAGCCTTGCTGAGCAGCCCCGACTTCTCGATGGCCGACAGGGTCAGCCCGCTCTTCTCAATGGCAGACAGGAGCCCGGCCTGCTCAAGCTTGCTGAGCAGGCGCAGCTGCTCCACCCTGTAGTCGCCAAAAGCTGGAATTCCAGCTTGCCATCTGCCTTGTGGGTCTCCATGTTCAAGATTCAGTGATGTTTTTCAACCCCATCCAACTAAACATGCTGAACACCGGACAGATTGCCGAACCTGTACCATGGGGCCTCACAACACTGTAGCAACGGCAGACAGCTTTATACCCCGCTGCCCACAGGCATGCCCAATCTGCGGCGTGGCCACTGCTCCCAATAAGAGGCAGCAGTAAGCTATATAATCGTAAGATGAGGGGCTTTGCTTGCCAGTGCAAATCCGTTGCTCCCATGCTGAGCACAAGGCCGAAGGAACCTCCCAGGGGCGTCCACGTACCTTGCCAAGATCTTGGGGGGAGGCTTTGATGAATACTGCTTGGGGCGGAAGGCCTTGTCAGGCGAGAACAGTGCAATTGACTCAATCTGCATTGCATAGCAATACTCTAGGGTGTTCGAGCACGTGCAGGCAACATACGGGAAGGGTGGGCTGACCCTGTGAAATGACCTGTGGTAGTTCCCAGTACATGGAATGAGACGGATGCCACCAAGAAAAACTAACTTCTCCCGCTCTGTGCCAGAGCCCAGAACACCCAAGTGCAGTTGCGGTGCAAACAGGCGGGTGGGAGGCAGACCTACCTTCTTGGTGGGGCGGGTGCCGATCACCTGGGTCCCTGCCTTCTGCACAGTGGTGCCTGCTTTCCTGACCACGGTCCCTGCCTTCTGGACGGCTGCCTGCGCCTTCTTGGCGACCGGCCCTGCCTTCTGAACCGCTGTTCCTGCCTTTTTCACTGCTGACTCGGCCTTCTTCGCGGCGCTCCCCGCCGCGCTCTTCACGGTGCCATTGGACAGCTTGCTGACGGCTTTAGCTGCTGGCTTGGCTACTGCGGCAGCGGCCTTCTTCACGGCAGGCTTGGCTGCAAGCTTCACAGTGCCGGTCTTCTTGGGGGCCACCTTCACTGTGGACGCAGCCATGGCGGCCTGCCGGGTGGCCGTGCGGCTGCGGCTGGCGGTCTGCTGCAGGCTGGTGCCCTTCAGTGACTCACCAAAGGAGGTAAGCTGCAACAGGACAACAACAAAGACTGGGTGAGGACAAGCAAGGTCCATGTGGCTAGGCCAAGGCACTGGGATCCGTTGCCGTTTCAAGCTGGGGTGTTTCTACACTGGCAGCATATAAGCCTCTGGCAAGTGAAACAGAATAAGTTGTACCCGCATCTGCCTCAGGGCGAGCACCATGCTGCTAGCTTGGACGGGTAGGGCTCAGCAAGGGTAACAGCACGCCAACCAAGCTAAATCAGAGAAGGTGGCAATCAACACTACGCCTAGTAGCTTAGCCAGGCGATGGAAGTGGCAACGACAAAGGCATCAGAGACCCCATCCATTTTGCTTATCACCCGAAGCATGCAATCGGCCAGCTGGCAGAAAGAAATGCAGTTTGAGACGCTCTCCCAAGCGACCCTCACTCGCACAAATTTTGTGATCTCTCTTAAGCAGTGAGCGGTGCGCAGCTCTGGTGTTAACCATTACAGCTTCGAAGCCCGGAAAGCCACGTCATGATAGCAGCTTGCTTCATGCCTTCTGTTCGCCCAGTCAGCCTGCAGCGGGCGGCCATGCCGCAGGCTGCAAAAAAACTTTCGTGCAGGGCTGGCAGCACTTACTTTGGGCAGGTTTTGCACCTTCATCGGCCCAAAGGTGCGATGCTGCTTATAGGCTTGCTTAGGGCGCAAGTCTGCTGCCTGCGTGCGACGCAACCTTTGACGCAACTCAGTAGTGGCCGGTGGCACAGGACCAGAGAGCACTGTCAGCTTGCCCCATGCAGTGCCACAGCACCAAGGCTGCCGCCGGCCGCGACAGCTGCAGCTAGTGCAGGCCTCCGTCTTTGGTGTGGGAGCTCCTGAGGCCATTCTTGTGGGCGTCGTAGCCCTTCTGGTGTTTGGGCCCAAAGGCCTGGCGCAGGTAGGTCAGCTGCAAGTCTTGTTGTGTCACGGGGAGGGGTTTGTGGTGGCATACAAAACATTTCACCCACAGGGAGATGTCATTTTGCTATGCTAGGATGAACGATTCCAATTCCGTGTGGTTCCTCCATGTGTAGAGGCTACCTGACGGCTTGTTGCACGGCCGACTATTCTCTCTGCTCTTATGCAGGCAGCCAAAAGCCTGGGGCAGACCCTGCGTGCTTTCCAGCCAACGATTAGGGAGCTCACCCAGGTCTCAGCAGAGCTAAAGAGCACTTTGGAAAGTGAGATTGGTATCAATGAGATTAAGGAGGAGCTGAGGCGGCCAGTGACAAGTGTCAGTCGGGCGCTAGATGAGACTATCTCTGGTACGGGCACGGGAGGAGCGGCCAACAGTGCACCCGTCCAGGTATGATACTTGCAGTTGGTCATACAGCTTATGGCAGCATGCATGATGGTGCTATGTGGCCTGAGCAGTTTGCAGTTTGCTGCTTCAATGTTCCCTCCTAAGTGTACACAAGCTTGGGCGTGCAATAGGCACGGCTGTAGTGTGTGGATGTGTTCAGAAAGCTGGCAACAAGTCCCTGACTGCGCTTGGCTAAAGTCCTGGCCGTGTCTTTTTCCTGGGGTTACAAAGATTGTGTCGTTGCCTACATGGACTGTAGGGCGCCGGGCTGCAAGAGCTTGCGGACGGCATGACAGCACAGGTGAAGGGCGCGCGTGAGGATATGGCACGCGTGGTGGATCCAGACATCGAGCGCAAGCGAGAGGAGGCTGCCAAGCAAGCATGGGGTGCCGCTGCTGGCTCAGCAGCTGCCGCCGCACCTGCTCCTTCCGTGAAGACGGATGCCAGCGGCAGTGGCAGCAGAGGCTCAGCCGCGGAGCCAGCTGTGCAACTTGACAGCTTGAGTGTTGAGCAGCTTGAAGCAGAGCTGCAGCGGCGTAAAGCAGCAGTGGCAGCAGCGCAGCAGCAGCAGGTTCCAAAACAGGGCTGACGGTTGAAGGCTATAAGCAGAGGGTCGCATCTTTGACTTGTAGTGTATGTCAGTGCTCGCTTCAAAATATCTTTCGCTGCCCGTCGTGTACGGTCAGCGACGGGTTGTCAGACGTTCTAACTTGCTTTTTGGACTGATCCACGAACTGGAACCACGGACTGATCCGCGAATGGGTGTTCCGTGCGTCCAAGACAGCTGTTTCAGTTGTTGGAACAAGCATTCTGTTTCCAGAACAGAGAGAAGCCCCAGGCTTGGCAGCCCAAGTATTGATGTCATGCAACTCACGGATGCGGCGATCAGAGCAGTAACGCTGCAGATGCAGCACCTGGGATACATATACTGAAGGTTTGGGAGTTGCACGATTGGCTCAAGGCAGGCTCAGGGAATAAGTGACAGGCTGGCACGCGGGGGATTGAGAGGTTTATCCAGTGCCAAATCGGTGAACGCAGCGGATGCCTCAAAGCACCCTGGCGAGGGAGGTGAAGGCATCCCCTTACAGTTGCTCGTTGCCAGAGCCAAACTGGTTTGTCCCCTTCCCTGCGTGGCCGAGCTGGGCGCTGCGCTCCTCCCATGACTCCCTGCCCGTCTGTCGTTGGGCGCACCCAAGGCCTCCCAAAAGTATGTGCTCTTCCCACGTATATTGACGTGGAGCTTCTAGCTACACAAGTTGCACTAGATGGCAAGGGGGTAGTAGCAGTATTGTACTATCTAAGGCCTGCCAAGCACAGATATCAGGAGGCACTTAAAGCCAACTCCTGCTTCCTTTGTCACAGGGTCTGGGAGGGGCCTTAGTAGGCGCCAGGAGACATGGCGTGAGGAGACCAGCTGGCCGCCGGTTAACAGCGGTTCCCAGTGCTGCAGCTGCCAGCAGTGCAGAACAGTTCGACTTTGGGGTGGACATCAAAGCCCTGCTAAAAGACAGCCTCGAGGCCCCAAAGAAGGCAGCGCAGCAGCCGCCAGCCAGCGTTGAGGTGCCAGCTGCAGCGCAACCAGCGGCAGCTGTGGATGCTCTACAACCCGCTGGACCTGTGCCAGACCTACCTGGCACTGAGATCCTGCCAAGCCCTGTGCCTACCACTCCAGCTCCTGCCGCTGTTTTTGAGAAGGTGGAGCTTCCCAACGCACCTCAGTCTTCGCCCATCCAAGGGTTTGATTTTGAGGCTTTCACCAGCAACACCACCCAGCAGGCAGCCAAGGCGATCTCAAAAGTGAGTGGCGCAGCAGAGGACAGCGCAGCAGCTGCTGCCAAGGCGCTCTCCAAGGTGACCGGGACAGCAGAGGACAGCGCAGCGGCCACTGCCAAGCAGCTGGGCGACACCGTGGACTCCTTGTTGGGTGGTGGCAGCCCTTCAGCAGCTGTGTCCCAGGCATCAGAGGCGGCCTCCCAGGCTGCTGGTGCCGTCACTGGCGCGGTCAGCGACGCGGCAGCAGCCCTGACGCAGGGCCTTGGTGGCCTGGGCGGCGCTACCAGCGGCATCGGGGGCAGCGTGGGCCAGGCAGCGGACGCGCTATCGCAAAGCGTTGGCGGCGCAGCCAGCGCGCTGAGCGGCACTTTCGGCGGCGCGGCCAGCACGCTTGGGGGCACAGTGAGCCAGGCTGCTGGAGCGGCGGGCAGCGCGGTGTCAGCCGCGACGGGCGCCGTGTCAGGCTTCACCGATAGGGTCAACTCAGTGTATGGCGAGGAGATTGAGATCATCAAGGACAATTTGGGGACTGCGACCAAGGCTGTCCAGTCGGGGGTGGCAGCTGCACAGCAAGCGGTGGATGGCGTAGTCGGCCAGGCACTCGAAATCCTACCAGACCCCCTGAAGTACGCCATGAACGCAGGTGGGTGGTATACTCTACCTACCGGGGCACTTTGAATATGCGAACGGAGGAGGTAAGGTAATGTGTCGGGCGAGGTGATGGGTGCCTCCAGAGAGGCAGCGGAAGCGATGTTACTCTCCAGTCGTGTTGGTCCGGGTTGCTGGGGGAGTTGGGGCTGCCAATGAGCTTCGAGCGCATCAGCTGGTGCAGCGTCAGAGAGCTGCTTGACCTGGGACGATGCGTGCGCCCATCTTGCCCAGCCTAGACATTTCACCAGCCCGCCTCACCTCACACTGCACGCAAGCCTCTCCTCTGGGTCGGCACCTGCTGCAGCTGCGTCAGCTGCCGCGTCAGCCGTCAGGGATGCGGCCGGCAAAGCCCTGGCAACCCCCGAGGGCACGGCAGTGGCCGCGGGTGTGGCTGTCGGGCTGCCAGCCTACCTCATCTGGCAGGCGGCATTCGCTGGCTTCTCTGGGTCGCTGGATCCCGAGGATGCATATGATGTCCTGCAGGTGTGTCTGGGGCTGGTTTCTAGGCTTGTCAAAAGTGCACGGAGATCCAGTCCTGCTGAGTACTGTACCGCATGTTGACAACCGCCTGATTATAGTATATCCACGCCGTTTTGGCCGAACAGTTTGCTTTGCTGATATCCCTCCTGTCACGCTCCACTGCTGGTCCCTCTGTTGCCAGGAGTGCTTTCGCCATGGCGGTATAGCTAGCCTGTCTTGTGCAACCTGACCCTGGCGCCATGAGCACACTGCCCCCGCAGTCTGTGGCACGAGTTGTCACCGCCCCCTCCTGCTGCGTGCAGACCCAAAGCGCAGTCCTGGTGGACGTGAGGTCCGAGGCGCAGCGGCTCCAGAACGGCATTGCAGAGCTGCGCAGGGGAGCGCTGGGGAAGGGCGCAGCGGTGCCGCCAGTGCAGCTGCCGCCATCGCTGTCCCGGAGGTGTGCGCATTATATGTGATGATTGATACCCCCATGAGAGAGCCTGCCACTTGTGCCGAGGACTGCCCCTTTTTAGCGGAGGTTGGGTCTCGTGGGCCCTCGCAAGTGGCAACATGGCTTATTGCCCAGCAAACCATGCCTGGAAGGCTCCCAGGGCACGCTGGCCACTGTCATGGCGTTTTGTAGTCGCCTAGGAGGCTTCCAGGCAATGGTTTGATGGAGTTCTGTGGTCTGGGAGACTTAAGTCAGAGGAACCCATCCAGAAGGAAGGCTTGGAATGCACGCAGCATCGTAGTTAGTATCCACCTTCAGATACCTCTGGGCGTTAAGGCTCTCTAGGGTGGTGGCGGTCCTTTAATTGCCGCTCTTAAGTGTGCGACTCACGCAGCGAGTCCACGGCCCTTGCTCTCCTGGGCATGCTGCGGGTTAGCCTCCGTCTGTCATATCCATTTTTTCATATCCATCTCAAATGGTGATGGTTCCTGACCGTTGCAGGGTGCGGGGATCCGATGCCCTGGCGCTGGAGATCCAGGGGACCCTCATAGCCAGCCTGGCCAAGGTTGGGTCGTCCACAAAGGTCATCATCATGGATAACCAGGTGAGTACAGTGCTAACCCTACCCCTGTCACTGCATGCTCCTTGTCCCGAGCCACCAAAGCGGGTGCTGTTGACAAGGCTAGCGAGCCAAGCCTGCAACTGGTGTCGGTGGCCGGCTATGAATGGCAGGGCCTCTTTAAATCAGCTCCAGGCCACTGAGCTGTGGCCAAGCTATTGGAGAGCACAAAGCCCAGCGGGCCAGGGTGGTACCTTAGGCATCATCCAACTCCCCTGAGCATGGCCCGTCTGGTGGTTGACGTCGCCGCCGGCTGGGGTTTTGGCTGCAGGGGGAGCGAGCCAAGGCGGTGGCGCGCGCCGCGGCCCGCGCCGGCGTGCGCAGTTATGTGCTCCAGGGCGGCTTCAGGGCCTGGCAGGACGCGGGGCTGCGCGTGCGGCAGGGCACGACCGACTACGACGCGTCGGTGGTGGAGGCAGTCGAGGACCAGGTGGAGGCGGTGGCGGAGGTGGCATCCGAGCAGGTCTCCAGGCTCCGGGTGAGCAGCTGAAAGTGGCTTGCTTGCTGTTGTGTTCCTGTTCCACCTTGTCAGCCGCCTCGGGCCATACAAGGGCCTCCCAGCAGGCAGTGAGGGGGAGGTAGGGAAACGGAGCTAGCTGGGGCTAGATTTGGCAAGTGAAAAGTTGACTGCAGGCCATGTTGGTTAGTGAAAGGTTGTGACTGCAGGCCAGCTGTTGGACCGGACTATTGAGGGGGCTTCATGGCACGTCTCTAGTTCTGGCTATTGTTGCAAAGCCAGTCAGTTGTACATATGGGGGCGGGGGGCCAAGTAGGAGCAGGAATGACATGCCTCGCGTGCGAGCCTGTGAAGGTGATGTGATAGCACACCTCTTGGTGGTTGGCGGGCACAGGCGTGTTGTGTCGGCACTAGTGGGACTTTTTATAGATGATGACACTTTGGGCTTGGGAAACCATCTCTCCATGCCTGGCGGGCTGTTGCCATTAAACGCGAGCATCGGGGCGGTGCCCTTACTTGCAGCCATTGTTCATGACCGGTGGCAGGCATGGCGGGTGGCAGGCAATGGGAACGGAGGAGACAGATGCATTTATATCAGTGGTGTTGTTGGTGCCGTGTTTGACGTACCCCTCCCTGTTGCCCTGGGGGGCTCTCCTGGTTGCCGTCACCAGTAGGTGTCTTTCCTTACAGGGTTCCTTAGAACGTCCAAGGCATGGCCTTGACCACGTGCGCCAGAGGACCAACCCAGCGCACCTTTGTACCTCCCTTGCCTGCAGAACCCCGCCACTGCTGCCACAGCAGCAGCCGGGGCCGCCGCCTTGGGCTACACAGCCTTCAACATCCACACGGTGCTGCAGTTTGTGGGGGTGGTGGGCTTGGAGCTCACTCTCTTCCTCAAGTTTTTGGAGTATGACAGCCCAGAGGAAGCTCTGGAGGACTTGCAGCAATTTGTGGGTAAGCTGTCCAAGGGCGTGTCAGGTGCTACCTCCCTGCTGCCCTCGCGTGGCTCTACATCCACTGCCGGCAGCAAGGGCAGCAGCAGCGGCGCCGCCGCAGCCAAGCCGGCAGCGGCCCTGGGCAGCGGGGCGGCTCCGGTGCAGCCTGCGAGCGGGGACAGCTTGTCTCGGATGGTAGTGGCAAATAGCGATGATGAGTAAGGTTGTGAGGGCATGCCAAGGGAGCTGGGGAGAAATTTTTGACTTTGACGAGATGATGAAGCTCACAGGCATTGCAGGGTTGACAGGCCACATTCAGGGGGGTGCATAGGCAGCTTTGCATCGGAGGATGGGGGCGCGGGGGTGGGCGAACAGGGGGATGAGAGGCGGCAGCGGCAAATGCTCGAGCCAACAGACGCTTTCGTGATTAGTGTAGTGAGGCCACTTTGGTTTTCAGTTCTGTACCTGCTTTGGTTGTCAATCTTCTGCAGGCATGCTTTGTCTGCATACTCCTCAGTGCGTTTGTGCTGTCCATGTGTGCTGTGGTTGCAACCAAGGCGGGAGATGGTAAGATAAGGACGGATGCCATGATGTACCAGCAGATGTTGAATTACCGGTTTTCAAAATTGTTGTGAGAAATGAGGGCAGCATGTCTTATATTGATATCAGGGTTGACAGCGTACAAGTAAGATCTAATGCCCACTGTGGGATGCAAATTTTAAGCCAAGGAACTAAATGTTGCCTAATTTTGGGGCTTGCATTGCCAACCTCGAAAGGCGGTGAGGTGTGATCTTCAGATGCCTCATGGCATGGAGACTTTTAACAACAGACGTGCCTTGCAACATCTCGTTGTCCAAATTTCCTCGCTGCCTTTTACAAACATTTGCTCGCCAATCCCTCACTTTCCACCTCATCTCTGCTTGAGCAGCTCTACCAGCTCCCTCAGCTTTGCCTCAACTGCCAACAGCAATGTCTCTTTCACCGCTTGCCTGGCCCGTTCCTACATGCAGCAATTGCATGTAGCCATAGTGCAGCAGCCTGAACCACAGGTGAAGCCCCTTGGGGCGGTCGCCAACTGCACACCGGCCGCCAGGCAAGGCCTCACAATCATACTACCAGGATGGCAACGCTCAGGCCACCGGCGACGCAAGCCTACCAGCAACATTAGTGATGATGATGGCCACCACTGTGGTGACTACCGATACTCGTGGATGCCCACACCTTTCTTAACTGCAAAGCCACAACAAGCTGCCATCCATGTTGCCATTGGGGCAGCCTCGCCCTGCACCCACCTCATCAGCTCCAGCCAGCCCTTCAGAGCGCTCAGTGACCTTCAACCCCTCCAAGCGCAGCTCTTCTAAATCATCTGCTGAGGCTTCTGGTATTCTGTGAACAAGAATAGGCAGGGCATAGGCAATGGCGGCTGAAGCCACTTGCATAGGAATAGTCTGCGGACCAGACGGAGGCGAGAGGTATACACACCATCCATAAGGGAGCACTCCATATGCCAGCACCAGTAGCGACCAAACGGTGGCACGGTGGCAGTAGGTGCGGCGGCAGCGGAGCAGTAGAACCCAGGTTCCTCCAAGATGCTGGGCCTCGATATGACCTCATGTGACAGCAGATAGCCTTTTGCACACCCACCTGACGCTCCCTGCAGCCCAACTCTTGCTGTCAAGCTCCGCCCGCCACTTCAAGCCGAGTACAAACTCAAAGCCGCCGCGCTTCTTGCCGCGCACAAGCCACTGGTGGGCTTCCCCAGCGCAGGAAGATATTGCAGTGATTGACACAGAGCCTCCTTGATGTGCAGGAGGGCATGCTGCCCCCTCAAGTAATTCAGCCAGCCGTGCCTTTGCCCACTCGGTCACATTGCGCTCTTCGAAAGTCCCTGCCTGCGCTGCACAGACATGCCAGCAATGACAGGCAGGCGCTGCACTGGCCTACTGCAGATGACCAACCCCTGGTGGTTTGTGTGCAATCATTGCAATTGCACAGCCACCCTGCATAGTCCATTTCAAACTCTAGTACTCACGAAAACGCACCAAAAACCCACCAGGCGCTGACGTGCCTGTCACCCACTTCTACCAGGTATCGGAGGGTATGATAGGCAATACTGCCCAGATCTCAAACACACCGGGACGCTGCCCTGCGAACCAAAGCGCAACAACCTGTGCAATAGCTGCTGCCATTGGTAAAAGGCCAGGTCACCTTGTTCCAAGCAGAGGCGCCTGTCGATTCCCTATGTTCCTCTAACGCCCTGTGCTGCGCTGCTGCCTCCTCCTCGGTGAGTTTCTGAAGGCAGAACTTGCGGTGTTCTTTCGCTTCAGCTTCTCAGTCAACTGATACCCTGCTGTGCGACGGCCACCACAACTAGTGATTCAGCAGAGGTTCCCTTAGATAGGTAAGGCTTACCTTGGGCACTGCGACTGGTGCGGGCGATGTAACTGCGTTGGCTGCCCAGTACGAGTACGATAGCTCTGCCTGCAAGCCATATGAGCTATGATGCGAGGCGTCTATACGGCTTCTAGACCCCAGCTAGCAAGGAACACGGTTAACATGCATATTGCAAGATGTCGCATATTGCAATATGTGAGTCACACAAGGAGTAAACAAGTTTACCTTCGCTGTTGCCTGCTCCTCCAGCTTTGACTTAGGCACTTCAGACATGCTTGCGACCTCTAATAAGCACTTCACCGCCTGGTTTGTTTACCAAACTATGAAACTTCTGATAAAGTATTTCCGGTCAGGGCCCATGGGGTGCGAAGGAGAAACATACAGTATTTAGCACAGCACCTGGTGCGATCCCACCTTGAAGTTCCCTTGGACTAGAGTTTAAATGCCGGCAGGTAATGTGGTTCACAGGTTATGCCTTCACATTGAAAGTGATGGATGCAAGTTAGCATGATGCTTTTGGCTGCGAGCCTGCGACTGAGAGTGGATTGCCTTCAGGAGAGTGTGGTGATGATCATGATCACACTCCACCACTGTCGGGCTAGCCACCGAGCAAGCCTCCCTAGTTTTGGAAGACGCAGCTCAAAAACACTACACCAGCGCACTTGTCCTATTTCCAAAGGGCGTATGCTCTTGCACTCTAGTCAATGATGCTGGAGTGGAGGGCAGCCCAAGCACTGCACGACCAGCAAAGCATGCTACTTGCAAGTAACCAGAGGAAGCAGGACAGAGAAAGAAGTAATGCAAGGGAGACAGTGGCTAAGTGCCACTCGGAGCAGGACAGAGAAAGAAGTAATGCAAGGGAGACAGTGGCTAAGTGCCACTCGGATGCGTACGGTCCTGAAGGCAACAGGCCAATGTGCCACACTCAATGATGCAAGAAGTTGCGACGAAGTCCAGCAGGCATGCTGCAACTATACATAACAAAGTAGCAGGCCACACATAAGGTGGTGGTATTTCTGTTGAGTTCAGCGAGACAAACATAGGCTTCCGGCTAACATTGCACGCTTCAGGCAGATTGAAGGATACCAAAAGGACAGTGTAATGAAGATGCGCAGCAATATCCACAGAGCCAGGCACAACACCGCTGTACGTAGCGCTGAATCCGTGTATCAACTGTAGCAGGCAGAGCATAGCTTACTGGGTTGCTGTTCGATTGAGCCACACACGCACTTGAAGGTAAGAAAGTCGGCTGTTGGAGACTCACTGGGGCATCCCGATACAGTCGATAGAGTGGAAGGTAGCACAGTTGCTGGTGCAGGTCTGCAGGTTGCTCAGGTAGATGGTAGGGCTCTTGTAAACAGGTCCGACGAAGCTGAGGGCATTGTCATAGCCCTTGTGCTTGCAGAAGGCATCCGCCGCAATCTGGCCACACTGGGACCTGTCGGCCGCCAGGCAGTAGTCGATGCGGATATTCTTCCTCGTGGGGTGAAAAAAGGAGGCCTCCTTGGAGCACGTGCCATTGTGGCAGCTGCAAGGGCACACAGAAGGCCAGAGCAGGTCAGTCGACTGCCCGACAGGCAGACCACATTATGTCCGAATATGTCTGCAAGTATGCTGTGTCTATATGATGGCACCGTCTTGGTGCATGGGCAGAATGAAGCCCCGAGAAGCCAACAAGCCTCAAGCCGGTATACGCAGCCCAGGTGTCAACACCGCTGCAGCCTCACATACTTGAATACATTGCTCTTTTGCGGCACACACCGTTGCACAACAGAGTATCAAGAACCTACTTGTAGCCAGGGTTGCATTTCATGCCGCAGCTGCCGCAGTTACTGTTGTCCTGAGGCACGCACTGGCCATTGCAGGAGAGCTGGCCTGCAGGCAATGCCGGAATCAAAACTGTTCGGCACCAAGGGCGCACAATTTGGGGCACTGACGATCTAGCAAGAGGCAGCAACACCCTCCTACGGAGAGGGCTGCTAGCTTCAACCACCAAACAACGTCTACAACTCCGCAGGGAGACTGCAAGACCTTTCCCACATGCACTTCAACAGTATGCAGTGCACCAAGAGATACCTTGCAGGTTCGGCCATGACCTCACCATTGGGGCAAGAAGAGCTGCCAGGTGATGGGGACGTGTTCAGGGGGTTCAGATTTGCTGCACCCGGGGATGGAGAGGGCTGTGACGGCGATGGGGTTGGAGAGTGAGAGGGGAAGGGGGAGGTCTGTGGGGAGGGAGATGCCGTGACGGGAGTAACATTGCAGGTGCCGTTCACGCAGCTCTGTCCGCCTTGGCAGGGGTGGTTGCAGGCGCCGCAGTTGTTGTTGTCGGTGAGGGTGTTGGTGCAGGTACCGCAGGAGGTAGGCTTGTCTGCAGGCCAGGAGGAGGTTTCAGTGCAATACACAATCAAAGAAAAGAAGTGCTGCTGTACATGGGCAAGCCCCAAGGCTGACATTGTGACATGCACAGAGTCAGCCAGCAACAGACCACTTCATGGCCAGGCGTTCCTAAACCTGCTTACCTGGGGGGCAGCCGCAGGCGCCGTTGATGCACTGGGCACCGGCAGGGCACACAACAGCGCAGGCGCCGCAGTTCTGCAAACGATACGTAGATGGAGATTAAGGTGGGGTTATAGTTCCACACAGTTCCCGCGAATGGCTACATGCAGAATGGATATATTGAAGCGGCATGGCAATGGCAACAGCAGGTCGGTTACAGCAGGCTAGCCTTCTTCTACCTGTGGGTCAGTCTGCAGGTTGCTGCACACGTTAAACTGGCATTTGTAAGAGCCTGCAACACATCAGACACCCAGCTCAGAGGCAGTTGCGCAGTCCTACGGCGGCCAAGGCATGCATGTGTAATGCAAATGCCAACTGTTGTTTGCAGGGGAGCGTTACATCTGCAGCTGATGCAACTTGGGGGCAACTCTGCAGCCGCGGACTTGTCGACCGTTGTTTCTAACAGCTCACCTCCGGGGCAGTCCTGGCACTGGCCAAAGCAGCACATGATACCCTGGGCACATTTATTATGGCAGCCACCGCAGTTCAGAGGGTCGACCTGCAGAAAAGGACTCACAGGCTGCCAACTGGACCGAGGTATGAGGGCATAAAAGGGCACCGTACTAACATGCACGCTGGGCACCGTCTTTCCATGGCTGACAGCCCAGTAGCAGCATGTGGCAGTTGCCACACATCTGTCGGTTCCTGCATGTTAGGCAATGCCAGCATGGAGGCAACTAGACTGCCCAGGACAGCATGCTCAGCAACACCAGGCCCTGAGACGCACCATAAAGTCGGCAACGTAGGCATCAAAGCACTTGGAAAAGGTGCCTGCATCCATTAATGAGAAGACATTCAGTGCCGCTCTGAAAGCCTGCAACCCCTCTCTAATCCCCCTCACCTGCGCTGGCCAACACCGCCAACCTCCAGCCACCCCGCTGCCGAGCCTCTTACAGCGAAATGCATCTTACTAGAACAAGTCTGCCCTGCCGCGCCTTCCCAAGTACCTGTAATACCGTTTGAGGCACATGTCGCAATGTCACATGTTCTGAAGCATTGAAAGGACTGCCTGCAACAAGCCAGTTCCCCTGAGGCCGGGTACGATAGGTCTGCAAGTGCGACCATCCATCAGAGAGCGCACCAGTAGAGCCACACAGCCCAGTTGCAGGAGAGGGCGAGGGCTGTGTTGGGGAAGGGGAGGGCTGTGCCGGAGACGGGGACGCAGTAGCGGGGTTAAGCTGTGCTGGGGAGGGAGAGGGGCCAGCGGTGCATGCGCCATTCACGCAGCTCTGCCCGCTCTGGCAGGGGTGGTTGCAGGCGCCGCAGTTGTTGCTGTCGGTGAGGGTGTTGGTGCAGGTGCCGCAGGAGGTGGGCTTGTCTGCATGCAGGCAGTACACTCATGAGGTTGAGCATTTGCGGCTCAGGCTACGAGGCAAAAAAGAGGACGAGGCGGCCAATGTGTGTGGATTCTGGTGCCCAGCCTCCCTTTCCAGCAAGCGAAAGGCAGCCCAAAAATGCAGTCGATGGCGTCTCCCCAGGACCATCCTCAGCATGTTGCAGCGCGCAAGGGGCTCACCAGGGGGGCAGCCACAGACACCATTGTTGCACTGGGCGCCGGCAGCGCAGGCAGCACCACACTGGCCGCAGTTCTGCATGAAGTCCAACAAAGGAAGGCGGGGGTAAGTGAGTGAAGGTAAGTTAGCTGATGGCTGCTGTTGAATGATGATAACAAGGCATCCATCCTGAGCTTGAACGCCGCGAGCGGGCGCAGGGACTCCGGGCGCTTGCAGGCCGGCATTGGCAGCAGCAGAGGGGTGCTCAGCAGTGCAGCGTGTCCTGACCTGCGGGTCAGTCCCCAGGTTGGTGCAGACATTGTTCTTGCACTTGAAGAAGCCAGGGGAGCAATCCTGGCACTGGCCCAGGCAGCACTTGATGCCTTGGCCGCACACATTGTGGCAGCCGCCACAATTGAGGGGGTCGACCTGCAGCAACAAAGCAGGCAGCAAGCAACATGGTCAGGAGGTGCATGCAGCCCAGCTCTTGAGCGATGCGTGTGTTCAAGGGGGCCCGTGGGGGAAACTGTGCTGCTCAATGAGATGCAACCACAAAAACTTCACCGAACGCCCGGGTCTGCCTTGGGAATGGATCTTGGCGCTCAGCTAGGCCTCGTAGCCCAAGCAATGGCTGGGCCATGGCTTGGGCTACGAGCCTTAAGCATGTTTAGAAAAGGAACAAAAAAAGGGGACACAGACATTGCAGCCAGTGTCAGCAGGTGTTGCATGGAGTAGCAAGCAAAGGTGCAAGTAGAGCAGCGCGGAGGGCAGAAGCTTTGGGCGTGACAGTTTACCATGAAATCGGCAGTGTAGGCATCAAAGCACTTGGAGAAGGTGCCTGCACGCAGGGTCACAAGTTGCAGTCAAAGGCCACCCTCCTACCAACTGTTACGTTGCCATGCCCAGCTTTCAGAACATAAAGGTTCGAAGAGGCGCCTCAGCAAGGATCAGCAGTGTGGTACACGTGCCCAAAAAACAACACAGACGCGACAGGCGATGAGGCGGCTCACCAGTGGAGCCGCACACGCCGGCCGGCTGGGAGGGCAGGGGACCCGCGGGAGAGGGGGAGGGCTGTGCGGGGGAGGGAGAGGGGGTGACAGGAGCAGGGGATGCAGCGGGTGTGCCGGGAGCGGCGCACTTGCCGTTCGCGCAGCTTTGCCCGCTTGGGCAGACGGTGCCGCAGGCGCCGCAGTTGTTGTTGTCAGTGAGGGTGTTGGTGCAGGTGCCGCAGGAGGTGGGCTTGTCTGTAGTCATGCAATATGGTCATCTAGTTCATGCACTGCTGCTCAGGCTGCAGCTAGAAGAGGTGCCGACAAGTGGGGGCCCTGTTGCCCAGCCTCGACCTCCAGCAGAATGAAGGCAGCCTTTACGTATAGATGTGCGGCATCAATCAGGACAACACCCAGCGTGTTGACTTTGGCATTGGCTCACCAGGGGGGCAGCCGCAGGCGCCATTGACGCACTGGGCGCCGGCGGCGCACGCAGCACCGCAGCGGCCGCAGTTCTGCATGAGACCAAAGGACGAAAGAGGCAGAACAGTGGGCGGACAGCTTGCCTGGACACATGCGATGCTTGTAGGAGCAGGCAGTCTCTCTAGCAGTGTTACCATGGGTACACAAGATGGGGCGAAGACAGGTTGCATCAAACACACTTGCAGCAGGGTATGCGGCAGCCCTCCTAGGACCCTACCTGTGGATCAGTTCCCAGGTTGGTGCACACATTGTTCTTGCATTTGAAGGACCCTGCAGCCCAGTGGGGAGCTCAGGTTAGCAGCATGCGCCAGCCTCCCAAGCCCTACCTCTTTCACATGCACGACACACAAACCGAAAGAGAGAGGAGGGCATGCCATAGTTAATAAGAGGTATGCAGGCCTGCTGCTGCTTCTGCACATCGCGCGCTAATCCTCAACTTGCCTTCTGGGCAGTCTTGGCACTGGCCAAAGCAGCAGCTGATGCCCTGGGCACACACGTTGTGGCAGCCGCCGCAGTTAAGGGGGTCGACCTGCACGGAAGAAATTGGGCTTTTGCAAGTAGCTGATGTCCAAGCAGTTGCAGGCCACTCATCCCACACATTCTCATGCCAACATATACAATTAGTATGTACAGGCTGGCTTTGCAAATATGCATCGTTCCTAGGTAAGTGAAGGGCAGCGCAAATGTTCGAGCTATCCTTAAAGCCCTTCCAGCCCAGATATACATTGTTGCACAAGCAATACTAGTGGTGAGCGCCGCAGCGTACCATGAAGTCGGCAACGTAGGCGTCAAAGCACTTGGAGAACGTGCCTGCACGCAGCAGTACTAGTAGGCTGATCAACTGTGCCTCCGCCCAACACTTTGGGTGTTGCTGGCCGCCCTCTGCAACCCTAAACCCTAAACTGGCCGCCCTCTTTCAGTCAGCCTTGGCAACAAAGCACAGTTGCATGCCGACGGCAACCTGCTACTCAGCTGATAAGGCACGCACTGGCATGGTGATGCATGCATGTGTATCCAGCTCCATGTTTGCAACAGTGTGCCTTGCGCACCCGTGGAGCCGCACACGCCAGCAGGCTGAGCGGGCAAGGGGCCTGCGGGCGCGGGGGAGGGCTGTGCCGGGGAGGGTGAGGGGCTGGCAGCAGCAGGGGAGGGCTGTGCCGGGGATGGCGATGGGGTTGGAGATGGGGAAGGCTGCGCTGGAGTTTGTGAGGGCTGTGCAGACGTGGGGGAGGGGGACGGCTGTGCTGGGGAAGGGGATGGAGAAGGGGAAGGGGAAGGGGGTGCCGCGCACTTGCCGCTCACGCAGTTTTGCCCGCTGGCGCACACGATGCCGCAGGCGCCGCAGTTGTTGTTGTCGGTGAGGGTGTTGGTGCAAATGCCACAGGAAGTGGGCTTGTCTGTGAACCGGGCAAGGCAGACAAGCAAGTGGTATGAGGAGCTCAGCATATGCAAAGATCAAACCAACCATGTCATTCCTACCATCAGTCCACAAAGCGGCCGATGAGCAGATGTACCGCGGCTGCCATCTCTCAGAAGGAGAACCAGAGCAGCCCAAGCCTGGACGTAGTCAAGGGTGACGCTTGTCCACAGGCAGTAACAGCCAGGAACCAGAGTCAGCACCAGACTGCAGCGGTTATTGCTCACCAGGGGGGCAACCACACGCGCCGTTCACGCACTGAGCGCCGGCAGTGCAGGCAGCGCCGCAGCGGCCGCAGTTCTGAAAGCAGAGAACCAGGGGTTGCTGCCTTCAGCAGGGACCATGGAACATGGGGCATGAACAGCTGCACATGTAGAAAGCCATGGCGTTAGGGTGTCAAGGAGCCCTTTTCTCACCTGTGGGTCTGTCTGCAGGTTGGTGCACACGTTGTTGGCACACTTGAAAGACCCTGCGACACCGCCGCGAGATCATGCATCACAGTTAAGGTTGGCCGGGTCCCTGCCAAGATTGCACCCTGGAAGCATGGGCTCCCTGCTGGCACTCGCTGCATAGTGCACATGACAGCACAGATTCAAGCAAGCCCGATATGCTTTTCCACGCTGCGAAATCGAGCCTGCAAGGCGTCTTGGAAGTCACTGCACTGCTGGTGCTGGCAACTTGCCTCCTGGGCAGTCCTGGCACTGGCCGTAGCAGCAGGTAATGCCCTGGGCACACACTTTGTGGCAGCCGCCGCAGTTGAGTGGGTCAACCTACAGCAAGAAAGACTTGGATCTCACATAATGAACTCAGCACACAGACAGCCATGAGGAGTGCATGCACTGAGCCAAACAAACTCGAATATTTTTTGCCTCGCCAAACCAAGCTCCAAGCCCAATGGATGGCCTCTGAAGAACATAATATGCACAGTAGGCGTGGACGTGCATGCACCTGGAGCGGCAGCGGCCAGTCCCACTTTGACAGCTGTAAGCCTAACAGACCAAACAGAAACACTATTGAACAGACCTTCAAGTCGGCAACGTACGCATCAAAGCACTTAGAGAAAGTGCCTGCAAGCACAAGAGTGGGTTGCCTGGTAAGTACCCTACCCTGACATTCATGGTGGCTGAAAGCCTAGAGTCCAAGTCACTCTGGCCATGCGGGCAGTTAAGGCACTCCTAGCAAGCGTTTCCGAGGACAGGTCTGCCAAGCGCTGCTCACCCGTGGAGCCGCACACGCCGTTTTGTGCCCTTACGCTGGTGGCAAGGGCTACACAAAGCCAACAGATTAGGGTACCCCGTATCATCATGTTGTAGCGCTGGGCACCTGCGTGGCCAACAAGCCAGTGCTGGATGCCGCAGACCAGCCTTGGACTTTGAGTGCGCAGCAGACATGAGCCAGGGTTGGCCTCAAATATGCAGGGAACACCACAAGCCAGCCTTGAACTTTTGAGTGCCCAGGGAACACTGCGAGCCAGCCTTGGACATGATCAGTAAGGCAGGCGCATAGTGGACCTTGCGAAGGCCAGATTTTATAGCACTCATGTGCCAAGCCTATACAGGCACAAATACGATGTTCTCCTCCTCACCAGCCGACCATCACCTTGGTATCCACCTATTGAGCTATACCCCAGGCACCCTTTCCAACCGTTGTGTACCCCGCTCCCTACAAGTGATCGAGTGCACGCCTTACCAAGACAACGAAACCTGCTGTCTGTGGGTCGCAACGCCGCGCAGTGTTCTGGTACGGACCGACAGACGGTGACGGCAGATTTGACAGCCGAGATGGCAGGCCGTATCGGAGAAGCGACCCAGTTGTCGGTGATGCGCCCCTATGTTAAGCAAGCTGCATCAGAAGAAGCTATTTGTGATTGCGGTTTCATAAGACGCGCCGGCAAGAGATCTCATCAGGTTCTATGACAGCTCCTGACGCGGAGAGGCACGGTACTGCGCCTATTGCCTTGTGTACACGTACTGATATTGCACCCCTGGTGAAAGCTTTTAATAGACATATATTTGACACAGCATATCAATTTCATTGCAAGAACTGCTCCCAAGTGCCGCAGTAGCAGAAGGTCACAAGGTCTGCTGCGCACCTTAGTCCGTACCAAAGCCAAAGCAGCAGGAACCTCCGGTCGACCCGCATCTTCATCATAATGGAGAGTCACGACAAAATATGATGCTCTTCACAGATTCATACAACTCCCAACTGTCAGGGGACGCAGCAGTGTGCCCAGCTATGCACTGATGGGTAGGAAGGCTGCCACTTCTGTCAGCCTGCGTCAGCAGTCAGCAGCCCCCCAGTTGGTGAAGCTGAGCCACCGCTGCTCAATGTCACCCCACAGGCACTCCAGTATAATATGTAGCCAAGCGCAGAATAGGTTGCTGCTCGTTGCGGATGCAGACCACGGGAGTTTATTAAAGCGAATTGTGCGCGCGCCGCAGTGGGCGAGCTCAAGCAAGCGCATTTATACCTCACCCACCCAAGCAGGCTGCGAGACTCACAGGTATCCCTTCCCTCCTGGGCAGAGGCTAGACCAGCCTGGGCAGCCCACTACCTCTCCGCAGGCCGCAGGGGTGCCGCTGGGGCATCCTGCAGGCAATATCGAGATAGTGTGGCCTTATACTGAACTGGAAAACAGGATGAGGAGTATCAGGATAGCCAGAGGACAAGGAGCCAGCAAGAAGGCTGCAGCCTCCTCACGACCAATTGGGAGACGGCAAGCTGCCTCAGGCTCCTGTCTGTTACCACGGCTCACAGTTAAGAGCCGCTGGTAAGCAACCATGGCTTAAGAACTTACTTCCCAGTCACTATAGCTGGCTTTGCTGCGCAAGCCTCTTTGTTTTTGGCGTAGCAGGCGATCACAGGAGCGCGCCTTTGCTACTAGGCGCCTGCGGCATCTAGTGAACCATCCAAGCAAAGCGAGGCGCAAAGAGCAAACTGCTATTCCTCTCTTGGAGCGCACAAATGCCAGCGCCCAGCAACGGTCATGCAACTGCATGCCTGACACTGTAGCGAGACATGATAACCTCATGCGATCGTCTGTCCCGTGATAGCACTTTTTGCTCAGTGCCATAAAGACAGCCATTCTGATGCTGTTCTTAATTGATACCGCGGGTGGATCCTCTTCCCGCTCGTTAACTTGGACGGCCTTGGACACTCCTGGGTCCAGGCTTCAGCAAGCCCATTTCGCTTGCTTGGCAAGGTTGGGCAAATGCCTGCTACTATTACAGTTGGTTTTGCAATCCTTCTTCGAAGTGCGCAAACAAGTGCACACAAGGTGCACAGATTCTACAGGGTAACACCTGCCGACAAAGTTGTAGAGGACAGGCCAACGAAGTGCCCCTGGCCAGCATTTGGTTAGTCAATTCTTTAAATAGTAGATACAACAGCAGCCTGACTACCTGGCAGGTATGTTCTTGGCTCCGCCCAAGGAGAGCACACACGGCGTGCTAGGAGTGATCTGGGCAAGCCAGTGAAAGGGCATATGGAACACTCACGATGAGACCAGCCAGGTAGAAGGTAACAGAGATCAACAACGTGTATGCGACCAGTCATGGACACCTGTCTGTTATAGAGATGTAGGCAACACCAACAGCGGCACGGAGTCCAAATACACTTGCACAGGTTTGCTTGACAGGAAGGGTGCTAGGCAGGAGCCACCTTGCGGCAGTCAATGGAGTGGAAGGTGGCACAGGTGCTGGTGCAGATCTGTTGGCTGCCCAGGAAGAAAGTAGGGCCCTTGTTGATGGGACCTTTGAATGCGAGGGCACCGTCGAAGCCCTCCTGCTGGCAGAAGGCATCCGCTGCAGGCTGACCACACTGTACCCGGTCCGCCGCCAGGCAGTAGTCAATGCGCATGCCGTTCACTTTGGGCTTGCTGAATGTAACGGTTTTCACGCACTCGCCGTTGGAGCAGCTGTAAGGGGCACACACAGGGACGGCACCGTGAGTGCTAAACCCGCAACTTTACAGCAAGTTCCGCACAACGAAGCCTGGTCTAGTATGATATTGTATCATATTGTCGCTGCGGCCGGCTTCACCTCCAAAGCGCCAGGGCTCACATGGCGCAGCCCAACTGCCATGCAAGGGCAGTTGAGCGAAATGCAAGGCATGACCAAGTGTGCGTCAGCAGCAAACAGCAAAGCAGTGAGACACCCACCTGTAGTCAGGGCCGCAGGCGGCGCTGCAGCCCCCACCGAGAGGGATGGCTGCAGTGGGTGCAGGAGAGGGGGAGGGCTGCGCCGGAGAGGGGGAGGGGGAGGGGGATGGCTGATCGGGGGAGGCCTCCGCGACGAGAGGGATCTCAGCAGGGGCGGGTTCAGGGCCTGCTGGGGAGGGGTTGAGTACGCAAGTGCCCTCCACACAGCTGTACCCAGGGACGCAGCCAATGTTGCAGGCGCCGCAGTGATTAGAATCGGTAAGGGTGTCGATGCAGATGCTGCCGCAAGAGGTGGGCCTGTCTGCGATGGGGCGAATGAAGGGCAGTCTATGAGAGGTGAGTTGTCGTGGGCAAATGGCCGATTAGAGCTTACAGAATCAACATCACCGTGCATCAAATTTGTCAACCAAGTGAGATTCTAATGCCCAAGCAAACATGACCGAGGCAAGCTGCTGGAACCTTACCAGGTGGGCAGCTGCAGGCGCCGTTAATGCACTGAGCACCAGCAGGGCACGCAGCACCGCAGTGGCCACAGTTCTGCAAAGACAAGACAAACCACAGCAAGGTCAGTGAATGGGTGGCTAGCTGGGTTACGTGTTGCTGTTAAAAACCCCAGACATGCTCTGCGCCATGTCCAGCCCAGCCACAACCCAAGCAAAGTGCATCCTTGCAGGCTGGTACCGCCCAGCCTTAGTCTTCATGGATTCACCTGTGGGTCAGCCTGGAGGTCGGTGCAAACACCACTTGGGCACTTGAAGGATTCTGCAACAAAGGCGGCCACCCATCTCAACAAAAGGTCCACTAGCCTAGCGAAGGCTGTGACTGTTGGCTAAGGCGAGAGAGACGCGGAGGCTGCACGCAATGGAGCATGAAGGACGTGCGCAACAACAAGGCCAGCAGCCCGCCCCGCTTCTCTCCCAGGGGCTAACCTCCAGGACAGTCCTGGCACTGGCCGAAGCAGCAGTTGATTCCGTCGGCACACAGCTGGTTGCAGCCACCACAATTACGGGGGTCGACCTGCAGAGCATGGGAGTGACTCCTACAATCCTCGACAGGGACTTCTACGAATTGCAAGGCTTGCGAAGGCACAGAGGACCAGCTCCTGCCCCCGGCAAGCTAGCTCAGTGGCTGCTGGGAACATGTTTCTAGCACACTAAGTAACTAGGGAGCACTGCAGGGACCGCATGAAAGCATGCAAGCTAAAATTTCAACTCACCATGAAGTCAGCAAAGTATTCATCGAAGCAGTTGGAGACGGCGCCTGTACAAGAGACAAGAGTTTGCCTGGGCAACATCAAGGGTTAAGCGTGGTCAAAGAGCAAATCTACTGAACCATGTCTCCTCACACACACCACCCTGCGTAAGGTGGCTCAGACCCATCCTTCAACTGCCCACAATCAAGTGTCCTGTGCAGCGCCCATGCTGTCACGGTGGTGAGGCGCTCCATCTGCTAACAGGCCCACTCACCAGTGGACCCACAACCGCCGGGTGGGGGCGCATGACTGTGAGGAGAGGGGCTTGGCTGGGCTGGCGATGGTGCGGGTGAGGAGGGAGAGGAGGGGGGAAGAGCCACGCAGTTCCCGCTGCTGCATGTGTACCCACTCTGGCAGGCACTGGCGCAGCCAGCACAGTGGTTGGGGTCGGTGAGGGTGTCGGTGCAGATGCCGCCGCAGGAGGTGGGCTTATCTGCAGCCAGGCACAACAAGGCGGCGCGGTGACCGGTTAGAGGTATCAGATAGTAAGCTGGTGTAGCAGGGCGGCCTTCCATGGGAGCCAGACAGGAGACCATTTAAAAGGCGGAGAGCTCCCCACGAAAGGCCTTGTCAGCAAGGCTCTGACTCGCAAGTGCTCACCTGGGGGGCAGCTGCAGGCGCCATTGATGCACTGGGCACCGGCAGGGCAGGCAGCACCGCAGCGGCCACAGTTCTGCACCCAGGGAAGGCGCACGCTTGCCACAGTGGAATGAGAGTTTTGAGAACGGGTACTGGACAATGTGCCACTTCTAGCATGGTTATGCAAGCCACAACTGGAACAGCGCGTGTGGGCGCAGTGGCCTACATGTTCAACTTGCCTGTGGGTCGATCAGCAGGTTCGTACAGGTATTGTCCATGCACTTGAAGAGTCCTGCAACACCACAACACAGCTTACTTAGAAAGTGGCACCCCCTCTCTCAGTATGGTGGGGCGTGAGACACATACTGAAGCACATAGATTCGCTTGCAGTGGACCAAGACCGGACAACTGTCTGCCTCTTTCCCCATGGCGCTTACCTTCGGGGCAGTCTTGGCACCGGCCATTGCAGCATCTGAGGCCTGGGGTACACACTTTGCCACAGCCGCCGCAGTTGAGAGGATCAAACTGCAAACACAAGCAGAGGCACCCGGACTGGGCAAGACTGTCGTGAGCTTCACGACAGAGAGTCACAGGCGCCCACTGCGCATCATGCTGCGTGACCACCGACCGAAAGAAGCATTCTGTCAACACGCATCTCGTGCATGCTAGGCGGAGTAAGCACTGTTGACCCGGCAGGCAGGCTGGTGTCTTGAGGGGCGAGCGCAAACAAGCTGTATGTTGCACCTGTAGGTCGGTAAGGAAAACGCCAAAGCACCTAGACAGAGTGCCTGCGAACAGACGGTCAAGCATCAATCAGTGGGGCTTTGGCATACCACGAGCACCAGCCACCATTACTGGCCGCCATCAGTCATGAAGTGTCATGCAATAGACAACAGCGTATACGTATTGTACGTACTGTAAGCCGCACGCTGACCATATACATGGCCCACCAGAGGATGTGCAGTCGCCAAGAGTTTGTGCTGTAGCACAGGTGGCCAGCACTACCACAAGTGTACTGAGTAGAGTGCACCGGGTCATGGCCTCTGCTTGTAGTCCGTACCCTGCACAGCATGGGTACCCTGGCGCTTGGCGGTTGAAACTTTATTGTAGGCACCAGTGCACCAGCAGTTGCCTTATTACTATGATCTAAGACGTTGAAAGGTCAGAGACTCCACCAAATAATGCCGAGGTCAGGATTTGGCAGTGCACCACATGGCCAGCGCGCCCAGAGAGTGCCTGCGCCCGAACTATCCCCGCGTTTGCAATGGCGGCACTCTTCATGCACGTCTTACCAGCGCCGTGCTTACCAGGTTCCAAGACAGCAAAAGCCTGTTTGCTAGGGATTCCAAAGCCTTGCACTGGTCACTGCTGAGAAGGGGCGCTGCAGCTCTCTCTAGGCAGAGTGTCGTGCTCGGCTGTAGCGTGGAGAAACAGCGTCAGGTACACTAAATAGGAGAGATTCTGGCCAAGGACGCGGCCTGTAAGAGATCTCAGTTGCGGTGGCCGTACGCGGCGAGGACGCAGTACCCAGCATTTGCCTCGTGTGTTTTCGCCGGATACCTGGTGGTATTGCAGAACATTCGCCAAGGTGGAAAAAGGTGTCGATGCACCAACTCGCCCAGGCCCCATAAGCAGCGGCGGCATGGCATCCCAGAAGCTGTCAGTGAAGATTTCAGTCCTCATACCCTAGGTAGCTCCGTTGGGCCTGGATGTCAGGATCAACCCCAGTGCCAACAAGACTCACTCTGGACTTGGCTTTGTTGAACGTACATCTTCAAAAAAACCGGAAGATCGCCCGCCGGCGGGCTGGAGACAATAAGGTAGCCACAGCCCCACAGTGGGAGCCACCAACCCATCCTGCCAGGGTACTACGAAGGCACACTGCGTCAACAGGGGGCTTTCGCAGCGAGCTAACTATCAGAACCCAAGTATATACTTTTGGTAACAACGACCAACCAAGCAACCCCCACAGGCTCCCTTCCAACCTCCATTCGCCCACTCCCCTCTGTCCAATGTAGAGGTTGCCATTCCACCCAGCAACTGTAGTGCCTGCCCTAGCAGCAAAACCTGCAAGCATCCCCTCCTGGCAATGCTGCCATCCGTATGTCATAGACTGGCCGAGGCCACTGCAGTCAAGTGCATGCCCACGGCCGGTCCCCACATTGCTTCACCCGACTTCAACTACATGCCAGTCTTGGTAACCTCAATTATGGGTCACAAGGCGTTACAGTGCTCGAGGAAAACACCTCTGGCAGCAGGGCACAGCAAATAAGACACCTGCTGCGCACCTTAAAGTTGAGCATGGATCAGGCAGCGAGCGCAGCAGGAAATCACTCCTCATTGGACCCCGCCCATGCCTGGAAACTGCTTCCTACAGAGCATCAATGGTTTGGCCTTCACTGCGCCGCCACGGCTGACCAGGAAAGCGGGGCAGCCAGCCAGCCTTCCAGTCCAGCAAGCCTGGGCTCACCGACGTCTTCTGCAACGGCAACCACTGCCCGCAAGATTGTCGGGCAACCAGAGGCAGGAATTACACACCGTGCCATGCTGCCCTGTCACAGCTTCCTGTGCATTCCAGCTTGAACAGCGGTTACGCGCGTCATGAAATACCTTGTCTCGACGATCCCTCCTTGCCTGCGTGCTCGCCCGGTTTTGCACTGCTGTCCCTCACTGGCCTCAGCCTTGAGAAGCGCCCAAGAGACGGCCACCGGGTTACACAAATCTTTCATCAGCTATACCCAAGGCCTGCTGCTGCCGAACCAAGCAGCAACAGGCAGCCAGTCGGGCAGTGCCATGCAGGTTGCGTTCCCTCACGGGAGCAAGCGCTGTGGCCAGCAGCTGCCCAGTGCAACACTGTAGCATCTGCGCCTCTGCAGTCACGCTGTGTGTACAGCTGCCGCTGTTGCAGCAAGGAATTATGAACCCATCAACCTGATGTACCTTTGAGCAGGTAGTAAGGTGCCCTCGCGGTGGCCAAGTAGCACATCGAGCTCTAGACCTTGAGGCTCGCTAAGGTGCCCCAAGCAGAAGATAGTGGTCAGGGTCGTGGTCCAACGAGACTCATTTCTTCAAGTGGGAGAAAGAGGATGGGAGGCAAGAGAGCTCATGCTGCCCTAACAGCACTTCAAGCGCCGGATGGATCTCGACCAACTGTGTGCTACATGATACGATTCAGTGTTTAGAAGGACCCTGGACGACTTCAGCAGGGGGGCATCTCAGATGCTTGGAAGTACCCACGGTACCCAAGTGTCCCATCATCCCTTTGCGATACCCTCTGGGCAATTTGAACTTAGGCTGGCCGTTTTCAGAAGAGGGGTCAAGCTACAGATAAACTATGCCAGCGGCAAAACTAGTTCAGAGTCAGGCAAGGCCCAGAGCATAGGCGCATTCAGCCCTGTCAATACAGTACACCCCAGGTCCCCTTTGTTCGCACTGCCTGCCACCATGATCAAATAATAGCTGAGGGCCTATTGATACCAGCGGTCAAACTAGATAGCAGCGCAGCGCGTAAAGCTCACACACTGAACGGTAGCCATGCTACCATGTCCTGCCAGCAGCTTAAGGCGGCCCTGCCGAAACTTGATCCCAGCCTGGCTGCACCTTGATGCAGAAGATCGAGCTAAAGGCTGAGCAGCTGCAAAGCCGCTCTCTCCGCCTGCAGTTTTGCAGGCTGCCCACGTAGAATGTAGGGCACGCGGTGACCGGGTTCGAGTAGCCCTGGGCGTGTGTGTAGCCTTTGGCCTTGCAGAAGGCATCTGCTACCGGTGGCCCGCACTGGGATCTGTCAGCTGACAGGCAAAAGTCAATCCTGACCCCATTGATCTTGGGGTTTGGGTACTGGCGGATCTTCATGCATTGGTTGTTGGTACAACTGCAAAAGCAAAGAAGGAGGGAGCGCATGGCACCATGTGAGTCATGCGCAAGGAAATCCTTACCGAATGTAGGTCAAGCCTGGGCTAACCGACGGATGCAGTCCAGACGTCTCTCATGCAGTCTTCCCTTGAACAAGCAGCCCCATTGGAGTGCACCCACGGCTTGTAAAACACATCCTTACTCCTGCCGTGTAGCAGCCACAAGCTGGTCTAGTCAAGCTCACCATTACATTGTGCCACCACCTAGGACTGCTGCCACATGCCAACGTCCAGAAGAGAAAGCAATCACCTGTAGCCCGACTTGCAGGCAGGCAAACAGGGTGCGCTCTTGGGGGAGGGCGAGGGGTAGGTAGGAGAAGGGGAGGGCTGGGCGGAATTGGGGGAGGGGGAAGGCGACATGGGAGAGGGGGAGGGTGAAGGGGAGGGGGGAGCTGTGCAGACGCCACTGATGCAGCTCCACCCCGTGAAGCAGCGTTTGAAACATGTGCCGCAGTTGTCATTGTCAGTTAGGGTGTTGGTGCAGCCGCCGCAATAGGTAGGCTTGTCTGCAGTTGGGCAAGAGTCACAGCGGTATTTGTACGGTGGAGTGCAAAGCTTAAGGCAAGCCATCGGGCAAACACATGCCAACCTTCCAGGCGGAAGAAAACCAGTACGCAAGCTTGACTGCGTAGTGCTTACCAGTGGGACAGCCACATGCACCATTGATGCACGACATGCCGGATGCGCACACGGCACCGCATTGGCCACAGTTCTGCACGAAACACAAAAGATCGGCTTGTGGAATGATGGACCACAGGTGCCTTTTGTCAGCTGGCCCCAGGACAGCAAAGACTTCGCTTGAACGCGTTGCTTGAGGCAGCTTGGAGGCAGCAGAGACTACTGAGTGCAGGGCAGGTTCTGCAAGGCACTGACCTGTGGGTCGGTCTGCAGGTTGGTGCACACGTTGTTGGCGCACTTGAAGGACCCTGCAGCCACGCAGGAAGCTCAGTATAGACGACGAGCAGGTCTTGCTACTTTAAGTCATTCACAGCTAGCCTGTTAAAACTATACTCCGTCCAAGGCAAGGCCCTTTGGCACTGCATCTACCTTGGAGAATGCACCATGCTTGGCATAAGTTGCACCTCACAAACCCACCTCCAGGGCAGTCCTGGCACTGGCCGTAGCAGCAGCTGATGCCCTGGGCACACACATTGTGGCAGCCACCGCAGTTGAAGGGATCAACCTGCATAAACCAGGGCGCGGTAATGAGGATGTACTGCATGTACAGCTCCACCTTCTTTGCTCCAAATGGTGACCACCCATGTGCTAGCACTGCCCAAGACAGGCAACCCTTGGCGGGAGACCCAGCCAGAGCGAGTTTGACCATGCTCTGAAGGATCTGAAGGACCAGGAACAGGTTCGTAGTCTTGTTCACCAGGCCACTAATGTAATAATAATAAGAATAACTCATGTGCTAGCACTGCATGCATAGCGGAAGTAGATCTAGTCCGACTAGGAGTCCTAGCATTGTGCCAACTGCACTGCACAGCGGGTATTGCATGCTTTCGGGCCCAGCAGCCGCTGTTGCTCCAAAGGGGCTTGCCAGATTCTGTACCTTGAAATCGGCAAAGTAGGCATCGGAGCACTTGGTCTTTGTTCCTGCATGGAGACATAAGTTTTGAAAATTATTGTAGAGGGGTTATTCCTAGCCCAAGGACCCTATGGTGTGCGGGTGGGGCGGTGCAACTTTCAGAACTGGAGGGGAGAGCAGGAGTCAACCCCCCTTTCACCCTAAAGAAGGTCGAAAACCACAATCGATTCACCAGTGGAGCCACAGACGCCGTTCTGCGCCCTTGAGCAGGCCGCCAGTGCCAGGACACACACTAACAACGTCCACCGCCTCATGATCACAGTTGATCACAAGTTGGTGGGCAGCCCTGCGTACACAGAAGTGAGGCCTTCCATTTAGGGTGTGCTTGTAGTAAGAAATTCAAGATCGGCTGAAGAGGCGATCACATGAGGCCAAAACAACTTTTCCCTCATGCGCGCCGCCTGCGCCTTTACCACGTGGGCGCCAAGGGTCGGAGCTACTTTTTATAAGGCGACCAACCTTACCAGATCAAACGCCCGACGTCCGTCGAAGCGTCTCACAGTGGTAGGTACGGACTTGCAGGCCAGCAGTAGTGCAGGGAAGACCCACAGGCCTGTAGGTGGTGGCCACCGAGCGAGGGAGATGAAGCGTTTAGGGCATGTGTAGTGCAGAAATAGCTGCTCTTTTAAGTAATAGACAGAGATCTTAAGCAACGACGCGGCCAGTTAGAGATCCTGTCACTTCGGTGGCAGCTGCCCACACGCGCTCAGCACCGAACCATTGCCGCGTGTCAAACATCACACCCTGGTATAGCCCAAGATCTCCGGTTTGAAATGTGCACCGAGCAAGGCTGTCTTGGCAGGTGGCCTTGCACTCCATCCAGCACCACAAAACAGTGACACATTGCCTGACACATAGTTGCCCTACCTGGACTCTGGCCTCGCAGGGCGACTAGCGACAGTGTAGACAGCCCGCACAGCAGGCTGCATCACTACCATGGAGGACCATCTTTAAATAGTCGGCCAAGTGCTGCGTGCATCCATACGTTGCTAGGCACAGCATCCCAAGTGCAGAAGGGTGGTATAGCAACGTGAGTAGGGGCCATTGTCAGCCACCCTCATTTGTCTGTGACCAAGGCTTACCTTGACTACCACTTCTGTCACCCATTCTGGCAGTTGAAGCGAAGATGCCATGTGCACTCAGCGCATGGACCAAAGCGCCCATGTGGTTGGACAGAAAGCGCACCTTGGCAAGGAGCAGAGCCACAGCAGCGACCCTGGAAGCTGGGTCGTCCACTGGCGCCATGCCGCTGTGGGTAATGATAACCCACTTTAAGGTGACAACCATGTGGTTATCCCTGCCAGGCTGGAACAGCTCTGGCATATGACTACAATGTCCGGAGGAGCTGGGGCTGCAGGGCTGGCCTGTACAAGAGGAGCATAGAAGACAAGACAAGCAGTGCGGCTCAGCTGCATGAACGCTTGCTCGGTTTCCACCTGCTGAAATGTTTCCACTTGCTGACAGGGCGTGGGTCGCTGCACTGCAAGCACAACTGCGCTGGAGCAAGAGGCGCCTGGGCAGAGTATAAGCCCATGTGCCAGGGGGGGAAGCACGACGATGAAGTGCAGGGCCTTATTAGCAACACCGCGTTCAGCAGCTGCCGGCCATCCTCCTGTTCTTCCTGTAAGCAGCCAACCATCCGGGAGGAGCGACAATGCTTGCTGCACAAAAGTCAAAGTTGGCCTACACCAGATATTTGAACAACCCCGCCCAACGGCCCCCCACACACACCGTAACCACTCACCTGAAAAATGGGCTGCACTTGCATGTCCAAGGTATTCTGAAGGTATATTACAAAGCCAAGGAAAGGGACTTCGAAGCCAGCGCACAACCTTGCGCTGGGTTTGCTGCCTCCTCAACCTCTGGCAAGCACAACCGCGGATGTTGGCTGGTGGAGTTTCTCTGTGGCTAGCCCCCAGTCCCTTGTGGGAGCTGTGCAGCTGCACAACAGCCAGGCAGGCCAGGGCAGGAATGGCTTGGCCAACTGGCTGCCAGGGTCAGCAAACTCTACTGCCTGCACTTCGCAGGGTAGGGCAGTCTGGCCTGGAAGGGATATCCATCGGCAATTCAACTGACGGGGGTGCAGCTTACCCAGCGGATCTCCCCTACACGCGAGGACCGCTCTCGCTGCAATATCAGCTCGGTATCCTCCGCTAGCATTGAGCCATGCTTTGAGCGCGATAGGCTGTTGCAATGTATACACTACACTAGTGCCTCCTTGCAACAGACTTCTGCCAACGGGATCGATATCGTAGCCTGCTGCCATACTTGGGAGCCTCCAGCAGTAACCTCAGGCATGACCTCAGGAGTACTCTTAAAGAGCTGGCAGTACCACCGCGCCCACCTCATCCACCAATTGGAAGTCATGTCATGCATCAAGTACCGACTGTATCTCCTTTTCGGCACACATGTCTAGGTGCCTCAATTTATTGTGGAATTATGGCGACGCCCCAGGCTTGCGGCGCTCCTGCCAAACAGCTTTGGAGCGTTGCTGGCAGGGCCAGTACAAGGCTTCGAGCAGTCTACAACCAGGTAAGAGTGACCCTGTCGGGCAGCGACAGTGTTCAGTGTAGCTAGCTTGATCGAGTGCCTCACCTTGTTGCAGGCGCGCTGGCGCAGCAAACGTGTTGTGTTGGTCACACCTCCCACCAGCACACAGCCCCTGGTTCAGGTGCTGCCTGTGTGAATCGAGTGGTAGTAACCGCTGCGGCGTGCTACTGCAAGCTCAGATAGGACGTAGCAGGCTAAGCCTCCATCCCTGGGCAAGACATCAGTGCAGGTCCACCCCAAGTACCTGCCTGAACCCCTTTCCGATACACCTGCACATGGCTGGCTATCCAGCCGCACCTGCGACTGCTGTGTACATGCAACTGGGTGTGGCCTTGCTGTAAATACCTGTCTCACCGGCACATCCTCCTAGATATTGTAAGCTGCAGAGGCGCACCGCTCACGCAAAGGCGATGGCTGTGTGTGTTCGTCTTTGCCTCCTTATCTGCAGGAGCCACGCACAGCCTCTCTCCTGGAGCCAGCCGCTGACGCTGCTGAGTTTTCCTGGGCCAAGCACTGGTATGGCGTTGGGGCCGTTCACAACCTCGACAAGACCCGCCCCCATGCTCTCACCCTTCTGGGGAAGAACCTGGTCATCTGGAAGGACGGGACAACGGGACAGTGGAATTGCCTGGAAGATCGCTGCCCCCACCGTGCGGCACCGCTATCAGGTAAGTGGTTTATGTTGTGCCGAGGAGCTAGGTGGCCGGCAAGCAGTGACAATGAAGGTAAAGAGTATAGTGTAAAGAGCATTTGCACAGCCAGCCTGAATGTCCAAGCCAACCTTGTTGCGGCGTGCACAGAGCAGCAGATGCCATCATGAAACTTTCTTGCGATATCAAGTAGCACACCCTTTGCTCCTGGCTAAGGCTTTCTCTAGTGCGGCTGCGCAGAGGGCAAGATCTGGCCAGACGGCAACCTTTCCTGCTCCTACCACGGCTGGCGCTTTGATGGCAGCGGCTCCTGCAAGGCCATACCCCAGGCTGACTCAGCGGAGAATGAGGCCAGGGCTGCAGCATCCCCGCGGGCCTGCGCTGTAACCTACCCTATCCAGGAGAGGCAGGGCATGCTGTTTGTGTGGGGCGAGGGCGGGCAGGCAGCCTTTAAAGGAGCCGAGCAGCAGGAGCCGCCGCTCTGCACGCTGACGCAGGAGGCGGAGGCACAGGGTGAGCTGATTCCTGTTGTTTCTTGAGTTTGCGTGGGGCCTGCAGTTGGGCCTGCAGTCGCAACAATCCTGCAAGTCATACCTAAAGGGGGAAGCGGAACACAGCAGGAGGGTTGGACGCATGGTGGGCAAATGGTGGGCTTAAGCACGCATGCCTATATCATAATACGCCTAAGTAACCAGCTAACCACCTGGCAAAGAGTTTGACTACCTGGTGCTCTGCCCCAGGGTGCTGTGAAGAGAGACTTCTGCTATGCCAGAGTGCTTGGTCACTGTGCGCCATGTGTCATGAAGCCTGCTATCCATGCAGCCATGCATGTGTTGCCCCCCCCCCCTTCTGAGGGTTGGGCTGCCTTGTTTGCCGCCTGGAGCTCCTTGAGCGCTGGCATCCCATGCTGCTGCTGCTGCCGCAGGCAAGGAAATGACGGTCATCGTGCGTCACTACACCCGCGATCTGCCCTACGACTACACTGCCCTGGTGGAGAACCTACTTGACCCGGACCATGTGCCCTGGAGCCACCATGGCGTCATAGGCAACAGGTGAGGCTGGCATGGGGGCATGGGAATGCCCGTTGTGGTCCGAAAGCAATGGTGAGGTGGGTGTCGCGGACCTTGACCTGGGGCGTGGGCCCACAAATCCACTAGGGAAGGGTGCAATCACGGGTGTCAAAAAGCCTCCAATGAAGCCGGCGTTGCATTGTAAGCCAACTAACAAGTATGCCACCTTCACATTTGCTTTGGTCGGTGCTGCAGAGACCAAGTGGTGTATGGAAAGTCAGGCTTGCGCAAGTCGGGGGAGCTGTCTGCTGAGCATGACAACTTTGCTGCCTTTGTGAGTGGCCTGTGCTGCCATTGTAGAGTCGCTATGCTTTGAGCCTGCAGTTCTTGAAGAATGCGCGCAGCGCAGTTTCTGGAATCTTTGGTCGGGGTGGGGTAACGTGCTGCTGTCTCTCACAAGGCAAGGCATATATAGCTCAGCAGGCAGCGTCCGCAAGGACGCTGCCTACAAAATGCTTGAGGCTTCCAGGTGAACCTCAGGTGATGCTAACGGGCTTTTTAGTCCATGGCTATGCTTGCAGCTGAAGCACACCGAGATAACCTACCACCCTCCCGCCATGGTAGCTTATGTTACAGAGAGGAAGAAGGTGGGTTGCAGTATCTCCCTTTAAGTTAAAAGTTCAAAGGTTGGCTACAGTGGACTAGGCGCCATTGGTTGGCTGCAATTTGACCTTCAGTTCTTCACAGTAGTGTTATTCACCGTCGAGGGGCGGGCAGGGAAGGGGGGGGGGGGG
>BBXU01000721.1:0-30007 GCA_001598975.1 Parachlorella kessleri | reverse complement strand
ACCCCACACACACAGATTGTCCATCCTCCATCCACTCACCCACCCCACGGATTTGTCCATTAAGCACAGCAGGCCCAGCCCTACAAAAGATGTGCAGCAATTGCCTGTGTGAGGAACCAACCTGCAAGAAGCGCAGTGCACCGTGTGCTGGCTGTATCGGTCCAGCATGTGCCGCCGTGCCTCTCTGCCTGGCTGGGCAACCGCAGCGGCCGCCGCAGCTGCAGCCTTGCTGGCAGGGCTGCTGCTGTCACGGAGCGAGCCAAAGGGGCCGCCACCCCCTTTCTCATCCAGCCACTTGCGCAGGGCTGCTACCAGCGTATCCGTGGCTGTGGGCATGTAGAAAAGGCTGCAGGCGCGAGGGGGCATGATAGTGACAGAACTCACTGCTGCTCCTGGTGAAACATACTCGCTCAACATGGCCCCCTTAACAGTTCCCTGCCATTTTCTGCACGGCTAGAGAATGACCCCCAAGCTCTCGCCCAGAGTCAATGTACTGGGGAGCCCACCTGCAGCGGGCGCAGCTGGCAGCAGCTGGTTCACGAGGTGTCAACCTTGGGTGACGGCCAGCCATGCGCATGGAACGACCTCGCTTTCGCCCATAGTGCCTGGAGGGACATTGCTACGGGTGGAATGCAGCACTCACTCCCGCCATGTGGCACCCTCGTGCTGTGCATGCTGCGCCAGGTTGCGGTCCTGCCCCGCCAGGAACACATTGTCGCCGTCAAACACGGTGCTGCGCATTGTGATGTGGTCAAGCCACGCCGGTACCAGGCCCTGCGAGTGCGTTATGGAACACAATGAAGACATGGCAGCACAGCAGCTGCTGGTCTCAGCTCCACATACATACATACAGTTGTGACTTTGTGCACTGGGGCGTAGCGGGACATAAGGATAGACTCCTATCAAGGACACCCATGGCAGTATTCGCTGCCCCAGGCTGCCTCCAGCACAGCGACAAAACTTCACAATCATGCAAACTCCTCCAGCTTCGCGGGCTGCTTTGACTAGGCGCCCGCACCAGCAACTTGAACAGGGGCGGCAGGTCTGCTGCAGTTGCCAGGTGCAGGTTCACGCGGGAGCGGCCCGGGGCGACAGGCGTTACCCAGAACATCATGTTGGACTTGTCGCCCTGCAAGGCTGTTAGACTAGACTAGACTAGACAAGGCACGGCAGGACACAAAAGCACGTACACACTCCAAGCCTGCATGCAAAACCGATAGGTGCTGATGCGGTTTAAGCTGGCTTCCAGTTCAGCGAAGGTAGAGTTCATACCTTGCTGTCCAGGCAACCATAGAGAGTGACATGCCAGGCCTTGGCTACCTAGGTTTATTTGCTGCCAGCACGGTCGCATCACGGCACATGCTGTTGCTCTGGAAAGCGAAGGCCATTAATTTCCTTATTGCTGCCTATGTGGTACAACTGGCAAGCAAAGCACAGGACGAGCAAGCTGGTGATGCAAGGGTCTGACCCAGGGCCTGACAAGTACTGCAAACGAGCGAGAGCTGGCTGAGTAGCTGCCTCACATGAGGCGCTTGGGATATAGCTTGAGACGGCCAGCTGACTTACCGTCTGGCCTTCAAGTTCGTATATCAGTACGCCAGGAGGGTGGTAGGTAATGGTGGTGTGCTTGACCTGCAGAACAGCAGGGTAACAGTGGCTGTGATCTGGTCTTGGGTACCGGCCTCCTTGCATTTGCATTATTTTAAGGACTTCTGGTGTCTACCCAGCCAAGCCTCCTTCCTAGATGTAGTATGCTTCCAGGCTAAGCGTATAACCCCCCCAGGCAGTTGGTTCATTAGCGCCTCATAGGGCAAGGTGAGCTTTGAGAGCAGCTCCAGTCGCAGTGGGACCAGAAACTGGTGTTGCAGAACGCACGCCTTACCCGGCCTTCTCAAAACCTGTGGACAAATTGTGCCATGCTTGGCTAAGCCTACTCACCAGACCCGATTCTTCATAGCTAGCTGACAGCTCCCCTGCCTTGTGCAGCCGGAACTGGCCAAACTGTACATCGTCCCTGCACATTCACCAGGACACCTGCCGCTCCTTAACAGAGAGTGTCCGGTGCAACATTCACCACAAGTGATGCCAGCATAATGCGAGCCGCCAGAGAGGTCTCGGCAGTAGTCGTTGACAGCGATTATGAACCCACACACCAGTGGGTAGTACTACAGCATGCTCTGCTACAATCAGTTGCCCTTTGCAAATGTCCACGACCGCCATTTACACAAAAGTGGAGGTCTGGCTACAGGACCCCTCCCCAGCATGGTGCGTGGAGGGCTCTCACAGGCAGAATTCACAAGCAGAACAGGACGGAAGCAGAACAACCACTCCAAGGGCAATCACTGAGCTGCAACACCACATAAGCCTGCCTGTCAGAACAGGGAGGCTGCCGTCAGCATTAGCAACAAGTTGTCCTTCAGCAGGCCTACCGGCTACCCATGACTCCATGGTGGGCCCAGGGCACGTGGGCGGGGTCCAGGAAGTTCTCCACCAGGGCGGCGTAGTCGTAGGGCAGGTCGCGGGTGTAGTGCTTCATAAGCTCCTTCACCTCCTTGCCTGTAGAGCAGGGGGTGTGACCGAGCAGTAAAAACGCTGCTGCGCATGGTGTGAGGTTACCTGAGGCCAAGGGATGCACCAGAAGAACACTACAAATGGCTGTTGTACTGCAAGTGAGCCTCACCACGCGCCCTTAGTACAAGTTCTGACACAATTTTAACGTGTTCCGCTTCCAAGGGAGGGGGTGTGCATGTGCACATATCGTACAACACATACATATATTCTCACAAGGGTGACACGAATCACCAACAATATTGCTCACCCTGGGCTTCAGCATCCCGCGTCAGTGTGCAGAGCGGCGGCTCCTGCTGCTCGGCTTCTTTAAAGGCTGCCTGCCCGCCCTCGCCCCACACAAACAGCATGCCCTGCCTCTCCTGGATAGGGTAGGCCACAGCGCAGGCCCGCGGGGATGCTGCAGCCCTGGCCTCCTGCTCGGCCGAGTCAGCCTGGGGTATGGCCTTGCAGGAGCCGCTGCCATCAAAGCGCCAGCCGTGGTAGGAGCAGCAGAGGTTGCCGTCTGGCCAGATCTTGCCCTCTGCACAGCAAAAGCAACACGGGCTGTCATGATTTGCCCTGCTGCTCCTGTTCCAACCTTGGGTGGCTGGTCAGCATTTCAAGCCCACAAGTTGCCAAGGGTGCAACAAGGACAACTGTCAACATGAACTCAGAAACTCGCAGTAGCGGCAGGTGTAGCAGACCAACCGGCTACACCATGCCACGTGCCATGTGCACCCGCTATCCCTCTGGGCCAACCGCCTTGGCAATGCAAGCCCATCGCCCGGACCTGACAGCGGAGCAGCGCGGTGGGGGCAGCGGTCTTCAAGGCAGTTCCACCGCCCCGTGTTGCTGCCCTTCCAAATGACTAAGTTTTTCCCCAGCAGGCCGAAAGCGTGGGGGCGGGTTGGGTCCAACTCATGGGCAGCACACACGGCATACCAGTGCTTAGCCCAGGAGAACGTTTCCACAGTGCCAGCAGTCTCTGGCAGTGGGGTTGTGACAGGTTCCTGTACCACAATAGGGAAGATAATATTAGCAGGTTAGCGTTCCACAGGGTTGTGGACGGCAAGCAGCTCGCATACTGCCCACTTCTATTGTCTCAAGTGAAGTTAGCTGTCGAACCTGTTGCAACTACGTGATCAGCCAAGCTGGCATGCCCACCTGCTGAAGGGGCTGTGCAGTGGTAGAGGGTGTGATCACTCTGACACGTCTGGTGCTGCGCCAGCGCGCCTGCACGGAACTCCTACCAAGAGTTTGCTGAGAGTGCGTCCAACAACATGTGGCTAGTTAGCTAGGTCCATAACATACCTTGTCACAGACTGGTCCAAGCCTTCGAGTCCTCCCTCCAGCATTGCTCCGTGAGAGCCTCGCAGGGGCAGCACTTCTCACATCCACAGCAGTCTGAGGCGTAACCATCGTGCCACAGCACCTCTGCGGCGCGAAGTAGAGAGGCGCAGCAAGTAGAGGTGGTACCATGTGTGACCTGGCGATGGTGGTACTGCTGGCAGCTCCACTGCAGCGCGCTGTTTGCATCACCAGCGTTAAGAAGGAGGCAGCAAGCAAGCAATTAGGTCTGGCATTTCTTGTATGAGCAGATATTATGGATGCATGATATGAGAGGAAGACTCTGAGGATGCAGGCTTTGCACATAACCTTTGCTCGTCCCCCAGCAACGGTGTAAGGACGTGAGAAACCACCTTTGAAGCCAGGTAGCCGGTCAAGAAGCGGTTCGATGGGCAACGTTACGCACGATGCCTTGTCAACCCAGCAGTGGTAGCCTGCGGGGCTGGCAGGCAGGCCACACACCCTTGGACTTGTGCACAGCCAGCCTGGGGCAGGGTTGGTCCAGAGTCCTCTGGGTAGAACGCACCCGCCTAGACTGCTGACCTTGGCTCCAGAAGGGGATGCCAGAGCCATCTCTGGCAGCCAGAACCTCCTTAGAAGCGTCGACATAATAGGACACAAGCCGCCAGATAGTACATACCACGGCATTCCAGGTTTGTCTTACAGGGTCGTCCTACAGGTGTGTTACACTGAAGGAATGTCACGCTTTGTCAATCAGCGAACACAAGGAGGATGGGGAGTAACCCCACCATGGTGGCCAACATGCTTTTGTAAGCACAGAAGGATACGTTAGTAACAACACAACCGCATGCAGAGCTCTGCTGCCACGCCTGGCAAACACGTAGTGCACTGCTGGAGGGGGGCTGGGACATATATGTGGCAGCCGAGGCAGCCCTTCCCTCCCCATAGGCCCAGCCGCCTCAAGCAATACCAGTGGCCTGAGCTTGATTGTACAGCACCCCACAGGCTCCAAGTTATACTCCACAGACCTCTCTTATGCAGTTCTCCCTGCCTCTCCTTTATTTGAAAACAAAATTGCGGTACCTACCCATCAATGGCAAACACAAGCTGTACCATCTACTTGTGAGCATGGATGTAGTCCTCAAAAATGAACTTGTCTCTCAGCTTGCTGAGCAGCGCAGCTGCTGAAGTCAGCGCAGCTGCAAGCAGCACAGGTGCTACCACCAACGACGGCCTTGAGCTAGCCATTGTGGCAGCTGCGGCTTGTGGGCCCACCCGGGTTGACAGCGTGTACAGCAAGGGAGAGAGCCAGGTCGCCAATGCCAGCACAGCTGCCCCAGCTAAGATGTTGCGCAAAAGTGTTATCCTCTGTAGGGCGGACCTGCAGCAAGTTCAAGAAGTGGCATACATGGGCTGTGGGAGGCCAACCTGCCCACCTCAACATGCAAGAGGCATTGGCAGGCCTGCAGGTGGCGGGGGTACAACACTGCTTGTGCCCATCGCCGTTATTAACTATTGTGCTGGCTCCATTTGTGGAGGACCCGCGGGTCAGCACGGCCAAAGGGCAGTACGGTGTCACAACGGAAGGAACACGTTCCCTAGCACTTGCTAACCTGCAGGCTTTGCAGTGCACCGTGTGCTGGCTGTATCGGTCCAGCATGTGCCGCCGAGAGTCGTTGCCTGGCTGGGCAAATAAGGAAGCAGATGCAGCCGCAGCAGCCGGGCTGCTGCTGTCACGGAGCGAGCCAAAGGGGCCGCCGCCACCTTTCTCATCCAGCCACTTGCGCAGGGCGGCTACCAGGGTATCCGCAGCTGTAGGCATGTAGAAGAGGCTGCAGGAGCAGGCAGACAACACGGTGTGACCAAGGCCTACGGCCAGTTAGCATACCATACCTACGCCATTTCCAGGGAAATTTTGGGCATACCATCAAAGCTGAATGAGAGCTTAGGCCTCCCCCGCCCTAACTTGAGTCACACACCAGGACCACAGGCACCAGGCTGCATCCTTCGCCAAGCAGCCGTCGTGCACAGAGCAAGGCAGGGCATGGCAAGGCAACCCTACATCTGCCACCTTCAGAAGCAACTCACTCTCGCCAGCTGGCACCCTCCTGCTGTGCCTGCTGCGCCAGGTTGGCGTCCTGCCCCGCCAGGAACACGTTGTCGCCATCAAACAACGCGCTGCGCCCTGTGATGTGGTCGAGCCACGCTGGGCGCAGCGTCTGTAGTCCAGTCAGGGGAGTAGACCCAACGGAAAATCAGAACACCGCAGCGGGGAGTGGTGATATTCTGACTTAGTCAGATAGCATGCAACAAAGTTGCAAGTATGTACTAAAAAGTGGTCTGCCAGCAGGACCGGGCACGTGGCAGGCTGTCGGGCAGTCAACGCAGCCCCTGCATGCTGCTTACAGGCGTGTACAAGGGTGTAGCACACACAGCAGGACCAGAGGACAGGTACCCACAACCCGCCCTTCGGCCACCTAGCACCTTTCGCGTACCAGCAACTTGAATATTAGAGGGAGCTTGTCCGCGGTCGACATATGCATGGTGACACGGCTGCGGCCGGGGGCCACGGGCATCATCCAAAACGTCATGGCTGATTTGTCCCCCTGCGCAGCCACCACCCGAGTCTTGGACAGCAGCAACCCCCCAGTTCCAGTGGACCGCTTAGCCGCTAACCTGGGCGGCCCACAGTGGATGACGAGCAAAATGCCCCAGCATCCACACAAACTGTGTGGTGTGCTTCGCGACGCCTCGCCACACACGGGCGCCCAGCTGTTAACCACCATGCCGGCCTGTAGGTGCTTGCGGCGAGGCCAGGAGATCGAAGAATGCATCAATGCCCCCATATTACTAAGCAAGACCAGAAGGGTTGAACTGCACACCAAAACTATGAGTTTGTGGAGAGTTCAAAGGCTGGGCCTGATGGACATGTGAGGTGCACACGCGGCTGCCTTACCCCCTTCCCCTCCATCTCATAGGCAAGCATGCTGGGAGGGTTGCAGATAATTGTCGTCTGCTTCAGCTGCACAGCATGAAATGGAACCAACCTTTACTCTCCCCTTAATCTGGGCTGCTGGGATGCATGCATGCAGAGCTTCTGATGACAGCATGACCCAGATGTCTGCGCTGCATGCTGCCCGCCTTCGCCAGCCTAGTTACTAGGCTGGGTGCTGCTCCAAGATGCAAAATGTAATCACACCTTCTATAAACAGGGCGAGCTACACGCAAGCGCCCAGGCGGGGCGTGAGAACTCAATGCACAGCACACACCCGAGCCAGCGTGCCACGGCAAACACGCATGGGCCTGAAGTACCGCCAGCTTGCAGGCAAGGCGAACGCTGAACACACTCACAAAGCCAGAATATGACGGGTAGCTAGCAGCCAGCTCCCCCACTTTGTGCATCCGGAACTGGCCATACTTTACGTCATCCCTGCGGCAGACACCCAGCCACCCAGACATGATCCCTAATGACCGTCAGCATTCTCACAGTAGACCTGACACGTGGCGCGTCCAAAGAGGGAGACCTTCAAAAAGGCTGGCACTTGTAATTAGAACCATGAAAGCACCCACTCCATCTCTCGCTGCCACTGAAACAGCTTGCAATGATGCGCCGCGGAGCGGCGGCTGACAGTGCGCTGTGGCTCTCCACCACGAGACCTCGGTGACCCACAAAGCAGGCCTTGGCAATATATGGGGGCAGGGGTTTACGAAGAATAAAGCACCTAGGAGCGTTCTACGCCCAGACCTATTTCAATCAATACCTCCTCTACTGGGAAAGATGACAGCGCTTGCCTGTTGCCGACCACGCCATGATGCGCCCAGGGCACGTGGGCGGGGTCAAGTAGATTCTCCACCAGGGCGGCATAGTCGTAGGGCAGGTCGCGGGTGTAGTGCTTCATAAGCTCCTTCACCTCCTTGCCTGGATCCATCAGCATGCAGCTCCGCGCGTGGTTGCAGTTGTTAAAGGACAGGCACACAAAGCCTCGCACAGGGCTGGTCATCTGACAGCACACTTAAGGTGGTAGCCACGTGCCAATGTGCAACCCCTTCACTGCTATAAACCTCAGCCTGCAAGTCAATTCAGCCACAGCTCCGGCAGCCACTGGCTTCCCTTTCACATGCAGCAAAACTGCAAGCTCAGCTCACCCTGTGCTTCCGTCTCCTGGGTGAGCTTGCACAGCGGCGGCTCCTGCTGCATGGCCTCTTCCAAGGCCGCCTGCCCGCCCTCGCCCCACACAAACAGCATGCCCTGCCGCTCCTGGATAGGGTAGGCCACGCCGCAGGCCCGCGGGGATGCTGCAGCCCTGGCCTCCTGCTCGGCCGAGTCAGCCTGGGGTATGGCCTTGCAGGAGCCGCTGCCATCAAAGCGCCAGCCGTGGTAGGAGCAGGAAAGGTTGCCGTCTGACCAGATCTTGCCCTCTGCACAGCGAGGGCAAGATATCACAAGAGGGCAGGGCAGACTGCTTCCGCGCGCCGCTGATATCTGGCCAGGCCAGCAGGCTGAAGAACCAGGCTTGACACAACTGCTGCATACGCTCACGCGTACAGTGAGTTACAGATGACAGGGGCACATACACACCCCACTATGAGCACATGGAATGTCGGCATCGGTTCCTGTGGGCTAGTCAACCTGCCACATGGACCGCATTTGTTACAGACCAAGCCCCCAGCAGCCAATGGGGACATCATTTGTAACCCCCCGCACCTGACAGCGGTGCCGCGCGGTGGGGGCATCGGTCCTCCAGGCAGCTCCACCTCCCTGTACTGCTGTCCCTCCAGATGACTAATTTCTTCCCCAGAAGGGTAAGGGCGTGGGGGCGGGTAGGTTCCAAATCGTGTGCGGCGCCCACACCATACCACTGCTTCGCCCAGGAGAACTTGGCTGTCTCACCAGCTGGCTTGGGCCCTGGGGCAGTTTGTGCGTCCTACAGTGTCAAGGACGTCGCGCGGTTGTACTGAGGGGGGCGACCACTCGAGCCCACCAACTGGCAGGTGCCCACCACCAACTGGCAGGTGCCGACGACCAGCTGTCAGGTGCCAAAGGGGACTATGATCCCAAGGGAGGGATGGTATTCAGTAAGTATTCAGTGAGAAGGCTTGGCCGGAGAGACGTATGCCCGTGCAAACGTGGAGTTCAAGGGTGCGCCCGGACGTGCAACGGTGGTGTGCATGTAGCCCGCAGGTGCTAGGTCGTATAAACAAGCATGCCAGTCAGAGAGACAGGTAGGCTGAAAGCCCCACGCAGTGAAGTGCATATACCGCGCTAGCGCGCTGCACTCGTGGCTGCACTCATGGCCACCAGCCTTAGGAGTACCTTGGTGTTCCGCTCGGTGATGAAGTTGGTGATCACACGTGTGGTAGCGTGCCAGCGCACCTGAAAGTGCACGAGTAAGTCGTCTGACCATCAGTAGCTCTAGCCCAGTAGCAGTGTCAAGCACTTGGCAAGTCCTCACTTTGCAAGGCACTTTTCGAAGCTTTGTGTAGCTCCCAAGCTGTCCACCCAAGCTCTGAGGAAGCCTTGCGGGGGCCGGCAGGCAGGGTGTTCCAAGTGCCTGAGGCTTCATCTTTGAAGCAGTGCGAAAGTTAAGGTGCGACAGCGCCTCGAAGGAAGGAGAGTGGGAAGGGGCACATTTGGAAATGCGCTGGAAGGTGGCTCCGGCAGATAGTACTGGCGTGCCGTCGTGGGACTGCCACGTCTGCTGCCACGTTGGACTGCCAGCATGGGCTTCTTACCAAGCTCCCCTGGGCCAGGTGCTCCCCCAGTGCCGCCCAAGTAACTGCTCTCAAATCTCCTCGTCATCAGCAGCTCAGGACTCCTGACTATACATTGTTGATGCATGTCTCCATGCGTTTGGAAGGGCCCCTAAAATCCTGACTTTCAATGGCAGCAAGCTGGCTGGGGAAGGTCCTGCAGATTGGCATGGCCCTTTCTGTGGCATGGCCCTTCCAGTGGCAGAGCGCGCCCACTGAGCTCATGGCATGTGTGCCACCCACTGAGCGAAAGGAGGTTCTCCAGCACAGGATGGCCCACAGCCCCTCACATGTCTTTGCCTCCAAGTGGCCTACCCTGCTGCCATCCGTAATCTCCTGACTGGCAGACTTACCGGAACCGAGGGTGTATGCTCCCCATTTGCTACACCAGACGGAAGGCAGACATCAGCAACACAAAACATCCAGCGTCTTACGGAGGCACACCACAAGTGCTACAACCAGATCATGAAGCAAAGATGCGTTAGTTCAATGCAACCCCAACGCAATAGTAGTACGTAGTCTCCTGCATCAAATGCAGCAGCCCTCCGCCACAGGCAACATGGCCTAGTGCAAAGCAGGATGATGCAAGAAGCTGTCAACAGACTGTCGGCCCACACATCAGACACAGGGCACCCACTCGACTCACAGCCATTTGCAAGGCACCACAAGACACAGTTAAGAGCACCTTGTTTGAGCAAGAAAAAGCTCAACAGGCATGTGCCCTTCATACCTAGCAGTCACGACCCCCCCTACTGTCCCTCCCCACTGGCAATGGCAAGGAGATTGTGAACAAGGTTGCAGTTTTCCTACACCCCTTGCCTCAACCTTTTCATTGACAACAAATGCTCATCCCCATCTCGCCATTCCAGGCCACTGGCTTGGCAACCCTCAAGAAGCCATTGAGCTTACTCATCAATTTTCCCTTCTCAAAGTTGCGTAACTAGTCTTAATGAAATTACTGATTCTTCTCTCACGACCTTGATAATCAAATGCCTGCTTGTTACAGAATCACCAAGGCTATGACGCTCCTGCACATCTCTTCCTCTCCCAAGAAGCGCGCCAACCTTACCTGTGAGCGTGGTCGTAGTCTACAAACAAGAACTTGCTGCGTACTTTGTTGAGCAGCGCTGCCGCCGCAGTTAGCGCAGCAGTCACAAGCAGTGCCGCTACCAGCCTTACCGAGGGCTTGAGAGCCACAGCAGCTGCGGCGGGCGAGGACCCCAGCCATGCTGACACCCCCCAGAGCAGGGGGGAAAGCAGTGCAGCCCAGGACAGCACAGCTGCACCACTCAGGATGTTGCGAAGAACCGTCACCCGTTGCAGGGCCGACCTGCAGCGAGCAGCGGCTTAGCTGGCGAGTGGTGCGTTGAGATGGCGTGCCATGTGGCGACATGTGACCAGCTCCTCCAAATGACCACGGCAAGCAAGGGTCTATGCTATGCAGGTTCGTCGCCCCACCTGCCGTACATGCTGATTTCCGAGAGGTGCCCAAGGGCACGCGCCATGGGCCAAGCCAAGCACAGGTCCTTGTCAGCAGCCCCGCTAAGCAGCCTTTGGCAGACATCTCCCCATCAGAACTCGGCATCCCTGCCGAACCAGGCTGTGTCACTGCCATGCCTCGGGAAGAGTGGCACGTGAACCTGTCTGTCAGTGCACGACTGACCTGCAGGACGCGCAGTGGACTGTGTGCTGGCTGTACCGGTCCAGCATCTGGCGCCGCGACTCGCTGCTTGGCTGCGCCAAGAGAGCGGCAGATGCAGCCAGGGCAGCTGGGCTGCCCTTGTGACGCAGGGAGCCAAAGGGCCCGCCACCGCCTTTCTCATCCAGCCACTTCCTCACAGCTGCGACCAGGGTGTCCGCCGGTGTTGGCACATAAAAGACCCTGCAAAGGAGGGTGGAGTGGGGTGTTGTGGCTGGTATACAAAATCAGGTCGCGGGTGGCGGGCAAGTCGCGCACCCGTGCACATTGGGATGGGAGTTGTCAGGGTTCACCGCCTACTGTCAACCAGGCATCAGCTGTGGTGCAAGGCTTCCTGCTGACTTTCTGTTGATAATCACCCCCAGCTCAGCTGTGCAAGGGGGACTACATTTGGGCCACTGAAAGCGCAAGACGCGGTTTCCCGAAACACAATACTGCCCTCCACAAAGGGTTGTGTGCCAATGCCAGCGCAGCCAAACCCTGGATGGGATTGAGGAACAGTGAAGATCTTTTGCTATTGATGCATTATGCAGGGCATAATGTGAGCAGTGACCACCTCTGGGTTCACTCACTCACGCCAGCTGGCACCCTCCTGCTGTGCCTGCTGTGCCAGGTTGGCGTCCTGCCCCGCCAGGAACACGTTGTCGCCATCAAAGACAGCGCTGCGTGTGGTGATGTGGTCAAGCCATGCCGGGCGCAGCGCCTGCGGATCACACCCAAGTTTTGGATATTGGTAGCCATGAGTTGCAAGGGGGCCTCAGATATGGCTCGCACCGCCAGGGTCCTCCGCCACCCCCTTGCACCCCAGCCTGGGGGATCCACCCACACTTGCGCAAGGCATGTACTGCCGAATGGGGGAAGCCGTTGATCATGCCTGTGACTCCTGCGAGCCTACTTGGCATGCATGCGGAGGCACGAGGAACCATAGGGGCACCGTAATGTGCACCCCGTGATGTGCACCCCCGCAGTGAGCACGCTCACTCATCCACCAAGCAGTCTAATGCAGCGCGAAACAAGCACAGGCATTAAAGCTCGCACCCAAGGCTGTTTGACACCAAGCAACCCGGCGTCAGATGCGCACCAGCAGCTTGAAGAGCGGCGGCAGGCTGGCATTGGTTGCCAGGTGCATCGTGATCCGGGAGCAGCCCGGGGCGAGCGGCGTCACCCAGAACATCATGGTTGACCTGCCGCCCTGCAAAGCGCACAAGGACGGCTGCGTTGGAGCGTGCCAGCAGCAAGACGTTGCGGGGTTTTTGGTAGCCACGCGTCCATGAAGGAAATCCACTGCCTGCTGTCAACACTGGGTGTAGAGTAGCGCGGGGTGCATGACAGTCCACGCAAGCTCAAAGCAGGGGGCTTCTGCAACCAGCAGGGCTGCTCTGCAAGCCGTCTGGGGTGTACCCACCTTCTTCCTTTCTGTTTCGTATGTTACCAGTCCCGGGGGGTGGAAGCTGATCACTGTCCGTTTCAACTGCACAGCAGAAGGGCACACGGCTCCTTGGTGGCTATCGTGGAGTTTGATATTGGAACCGCATCAACTGTTGCCTTCCATCTTGCATAGCAACCGCTGGCAAGCTGATAGGCACCACAACTGATGCTCCTCCATGGTACAGGTCCGCCTGCGTCACAGCATCTTTAGTGTACAGCTAGCAAGAGGGTGCTCTTGAACGACCACACATCAATGGCAGGGTTTCACAGCTTGTAGCTTCCATGGAGGAAAGGGAAGCAGGGACACGCACAAGGTAAGGTGCAGTGTCTGCTATGAAGGGAATGCCTTGTCAGATAGCAAGCAATGCAGGGCGCGCCGTGGGGCAAAGCTGTGCTGACATGGGCAAGAGGCCGGCTCAGTGACTCACAAACTCGGCAAAGTTGTCATGGTTGACCGAGAGCTCGCCAGACTTGCGCAGGCCGGACTTGCCATAAACCACTTTGTCCCTGCGCATCAGGCACGCGCACCAGCTTCCAGGGCGTGCATGGAACAGTAGGGGGCGAGGGGTGTTTTTTTTGGGTGGGGGGTGGGGTGGGGGCGGGAGAGGGGACCGCGCTAGACAGCATGAGGGCATGCAAACTCCTGCATATCCTTGTGAGCAGCAAAGCGAGCAACAGGGATATAACTGTGGGTATGGGGATGGTACCCAGGCAATTGCAAGTGAAACGCAGGGCGCTTAACGCGCATGCAAAAATCGCAGTACCCTGCGACTACACTTCTCCAGCCTTAATACACTGTGCCCATGACTTCATCAGAAGCAGTACTGCAGGCCTCCTTCTGGGCCAGGCACACATGACAGGGATCTTAGTCATGTAGCTTTGGGTTCAAAAGCCGATCCTGACTCTATCACAGTGTTGTGTCCGCCTCCCCACATCACACTGCCACTCGCAATTTCCCTGGCCTGAGGTGGGCTGGGTGCGCTACAACGCACCCTCCTCCTCAAGCGCACCTGTTGCCCATGACGCCATGGTGGCTCCACGGCACGTGGGCGGGGTCTACCAGATTCTCCACAAGGGCCGCATAATCATAGGGGAGGTCACGGGTATAATGGGGTAGCACTTGAGTCATTCTCTGGTCTGCACGTAGAACCATACGGCAAGGCCTGATGGCGGACCACAGGCTATAGGGAGGGGTGCTGCGGCTGCCAATGAGGCCTGACTCATCCACGTACTCATGACGGGCATGCGACTCCGGGAGCTCCTCAACAACCAACCACCTGTTGTCAGGATATATATGACTGTCAGCTCACTCTGCGCTTCCGCCTCCTGGGTGAGCGTGCACAGCGGCGGTTCCTGCTGCCTGGCCTCTTCGGAGGCCGCCTGCCCGCCCTCTCCCCACACAAACAGCATGCCCTGCCTCTCCTGGACAGGGTAGGCCACAGCGCAGGCCCGCGGGGACGCTGCAGCCCTGGCCTCCTGCTCTGCCGAGTCAGCCTGGGGTATGGCCTTGCAAGCACCACTGCCATCGAAGCGCCAGCCGTGGTAGGAGCAGCAGAGATTGCCGTCCGGCCAGATCTTGCCCTCTGCACAGCACCGGCAGCAAATCTGCAAAGTCTCTGCTACTGGTGGTACGAGGTTGGCAGCTGCATATTGCCCCGATTGTGGGCAGCAAGCTGCGCATGGCTGTCTTTGCGGAGTGCCACGAAGTGGTCCCTCCATGGCTCGTACTAGGTATCTGTCATCAGGGGATATGACCCACATGCGGTACTTCGCATAACATGCATTCCTTACACGCCTGCCAGCAGTGTGCCGCTAACTTGTCCGCGAACCCTCCAGCGCGGAAAGTTCGCGGAACTGGAAACGGCCCAAAGTGGCTGTGTCGCGGAAACGCCCCCGCACACCCACGCGGCGCTAACGCATGGTGTCTTAGCAGTTGTGCACCAATCGCGGAAATGCCATTGTCAACTTGGCGGCACACTGCCTGCCAGGTCTCAAGGTGTACACAAGGCTCCTAAGTAGACTGCAGGCTGCAGGCTGGCTAGCAACGCACCTGACAGGGGAGCTGCGCGGTGCGGGCATCGGTCTTCCAGGCAATTCCACCGCCCTGTGCTGCTGTCCCTCCAGATGACTAAGCTTTTTCCCAGCAGGCTGAATGGGTGGGGCCGGGTGGGGTCCAGGTTGTGCACAGCACCCACAGCATACCAGTGCTTGGCCCAGGAGAACTTGGCCGCCTCTCCAGCAGGCTCCAAGGGAGAGGCCGTACGCGGCTCCTGCCAGAGAGTAGCGGGGCCGGGAAGGTTTACCAGCGAGTCAACAGGCGGAACCTCAGGAAGGGCGTGTGCAGCGGCTGGGGAACAGCCGGTTAAGACAGCCAAACGACTTTAACACAGGTATGCGACTGTTGCAGCAGGGACTTAAGCGCTTCGGTTAAATCCCGTTATAGGGAGGTTATTCAAGTATAGTTAGCTATCCTTGCACCAAGGAACCAGCCAGCCCCGCTCGCGCCCCCGAAGAGCAAGCTACACATACCTCAGTGAGCCGCTCAGTGCTGATGGAGTTTGGGATCACGGATCCCCGTTTGTGTTTGAGCCATCGTGTCTGCATGGAGACTTGCAGCCGTCGGTGCAAACCTGACCATTCACACAATATGGACCACCCGCCTGCAATCCGAACATACCTGGCGACAGGTTGTATCCAGCCTCAACCTGCCCCGTCTAGCTACGCTTGTCAGGAGCCTCGCAGGAGCGCTACCCCGCAGTGCCGCAGGAGCCGGTTGCTTGATCATGAGGCACTTCCAGGGCCGAAGCGAGTATGAGATTACTTAGGACAACACTCATCAACAGCCAAGTGATGCCATGGTACCTGCCTGCTATGGATTGGACCGCGTTAGGTCAGAGGTACTGCTCAGGAAGCTAGATATCTGGCTGAGGCGCAATTGGAACCACAGACATCTTGTGTAGCCCATGCATGTCTTTCTTGCAACCATGGATGCCAACACGCTCTGCAGCCTTGCTCTGGCTTCAAACACCCATTGCCGGTACTCTCCCCCCAGTGCTCCTGCCCAGAACCCTGGCAGGCATAAAATGGTTGGAGCCTAACAGCCTTCTTAGGGAAGTTCCAGGCAACTTCATGGCAAAGCTCTCTCTGTCAAGCCCCGAGATCACAGCAGACCAAAGTCACATGTCGCATTCCACCCTTACATGTTTATTTATTTATTTCCTCCCTCCCCCTACTGAGGGGAGAGGTTATTTATTGGGCAAGGTACCTACCCCGCCACATGAGCAAGATAGCAGGCAACGCGGACTACACACTTCCATGTTACTGCAGCACGGCTTGCCTCGCCACCAAGGGACCGACACCTTCATTCACACCTTCATGAGCACTAGCACAGCAGCCTTGTGGCTGCATTTGATTGTCGATGTACCGCAGCTTACAACACAGCTAGGCAAAAAGCCAGCATCCATGTCGCAAGCCATAAACACTTTGGTGGCTTCAGCAAAGGGTGCCAGGCCTCCAAGCATGTATGCCTCAACAAGGTGACCACTCAAACCATCATGCTATGATCACTGACCAAGAGGTAGGCCTGCCATCAGTCTCGAGATACTGTCACTTAGCCTGCACTTGCAGCCTCACTCCTCGCATCAGCGCTTCACCCCCCTTCGTGCCTCCTGCTCGGTCAAAAGCCGCTGCACTGCCTGCTGCGCGTCCAATAAGCACTCCACAGGCTGCAGCAGCAGGCAAGCCTGAGTCAGAGGGCATGCCGCCTGCAACAACAGCCGTGCAAGCTGCGCTGCCGAGCAGGCCTGGGGACTGCCTTTGCAAGCACGGCTCAGCCAAGCTCTCTGGGCGCACAGTGCGTAATAAACCCTGGCATGGCTAGAGGCTGATGCACTACGCTGCTGCCTGTTCCACTTCTCTCTTGTGCCCGCTGTACCCCGCCATGCACAGGCTCCAGCCCAGCCCAGCCAGCGTATGCAGCATTCTTGACAGCTGCCGAAGCCGCCTTCACACCTTTTCATCCACTCCCATGCATTCTCTGAACGACCCAACAAACCAGCCGTGTGGCAGACCCACCATGTGAAAGGCGACTCGCATAACCATGTAGCTATACCAGCATCTCTCCACACCCACTACATGTGAATCAGCGCATCCCTGCACACACGCTACATTTACTCATCTTTGTATGCAAGCGGCTGTCTCGACCCACACCCACTCACTCACCCTGTCAAAGCCGACCCGCTCCACTAAATAGTCACCCCCCTTGCGGACCCGGATGTCTGCTCCTAATTTGTCAACTGAGATGAACACCGCATCGTCCGCTTCTCGCTCTGGCTGCCCTAGCAGCTGCCGCAGCTGCCCAGAGTATTGCTCATTCAGCACCTGCAACAAAAGCTGCGCCCATAGTAAGAGCAGCTGGGCAAGAAGCAGGCGGGAATCATATACACTATAATAGTGTGGGTGTGTGAGGAGAACCAGAGGTAGGTGTAGTAGAAAGGACGACAATTCTTTCTTGTCCTCCAGCCTGACAACCACCTGGGACATGGTGACAAACTTCACGTACACCCACATTCTACTAATCCATGCACCTCAACAGAATCACAGCCACCAACAGGACAAACCAATTGCTAGAACCCCCCAGCGACCGTAGGCAGCTCCCCCAGGCACCCTTGCCGCGCAGTCACGCTGGCCAGCCGATGTACCCAGCTGCCCACACAACAACCTAGCCGTCCGCAGCGACTTCAAGCAACAAGCGGCCTCCTGCCTAAGTGCTGACAGGGCTCTTAGCACTTGGATTTGCACATAGGCAGGCTTACCTGCAGCGTGTGGTTGGGTGTCTCTAACACCACCTTGTCTGGCTGCACTGACGTGTACTCCTCCACGTCCACCCATTGCACCGTGCCAAAGCCGCCGACAAAGTAGATGTCCAGGATGCGGTTCATGCGGAAGAACACCGCGTTGCCGCTGACCCACCGCCCCTTCTTCTCCGCCGCGTGCTTCTGGTGGAAGATCTGCACCAGCGTGTCAAGACGTGGGGGCAGGTGTGCATCATGCAACCCCGGTTGGCCCCCGGTTTTCAGCTAAGACTCTTATGCATCGCAGTCAGGCGGACAGGGGCTGGTGGTCACAGGAGCATATAGTTCCAACAAACCCCTGCTGCTTGGCAGGATTGCGGCGCCTACAGCCGCATCCAAGCATTACAACAAGATGATAAAGCCAGCAACCCATCTCCTGCTGCCTTACAGGGTCCGCTGCATCCAACAGCACTGCAGGTATCAAATAGACAATGCATCATCATCTTCACGCAACACACTCACTCACTTACGCCTGCGTCTCACCTCCTGCGCTGCATCCTGCAAGTCCGAGCTGAGCTTGTACACGTCCCCAAAAATAGTGACCCGCGCATTGGCCAGCCCCGTCCAGCCCGGCATCTGCAGCAGAGGACTGTGTGATGGTTGCCTTCCACTTGTGACGGCGGCAAGGCGGGGTGGGCCGGAGTGGCCTCTGGCATCTTCATACAGGTAAGCCATGGTGTGCGGCGGCAAGGAGGGAGGGCAGCTCCTCAGGTCACCACCCAGGCTGGCGAGAGGGTTGGCTGAGAAGCCCGCCCGCACCCCTCACCTCCCCCAAGACACTCCACCCAACACCAGGAGGCCTGCTGGCATCTGCCGGTGCAGCTTCTTAGCTCTCCCCAGACGCACCTGGACGACAAGAGAGCAGCGGGGGTCCTCCATGATGTTCCTCGTCTGGATGGCCAGCGGGCTAAGAGAGAAGATGGGGTAGCCGCCGCCGTCTGCCGCAAAGTCGACCAGCGTGCCAAAGGGGTACCCCGCTCGCCGGTGGTGCATGCCCGACATGATCGTGCACAGGTGCGCGTAGTTGGCCTGCTCAACCTGCAGAGCGGAGCAAAGCAGGCGGGCTTCTGCAAATGGCAAGGACATGCAGGGCTCTGGAGTTTGCACATTCAATCCCTTCTGGGTCTTGGTATGCAGTTCCTTGCAAGTAGTAAACCCAGCAGTTGACAGTTCGGCTGCGCAAAGAAGTGCTTAAGACACCAACACGCTCACGCCTTGGCTAAGATTTAACATATGCGAGGCTCAAGTTTCCAACTCTCTAGATGTTCAAGGGCAACAAGCTCTGTCAAAATGTCTAACCAATGACCAGGCCGAGGCGAGGGGTCCCACACTCTACATCCCCAGCCTTGCCAGCATACCAGGTTCCAGGCAATAACTGCTGGCACCCACGCTGTCTACAGCACCCATCAACTAGTGCCCTGAAGCCCCTCCCTGCCTCCTTACCAGGTTTCGCACTGCGACTGCCGGCGAGGGTAGGTCATAGCGCAGCGTGGCGTTCTTCACCCCGGCACTCAGCGGCGCCCGATGGAGCCCTGTGGTCTTCACAGGGTTTGATGGATCGCTAGCTGGGAACTGCAGGCTGGTCACTGCACAGCGGTACCACAAGGTATCAACCACCTAGACAAGACCCAAACCCATAGCCGGTGCGCTGGGTTGCTGCGCACCGTGGGGTCGAAGCACGCTCCCAAGCCCAGGCAAGGCAAACCAAGACCACAGAGGCCATAAAACATGGCACCCTCGAGCAACTATCCATCCAGCTTCTGGTTCCTACCTTCAACTGTGCTGGGAGGCTCCATCAGCTCATGTGCTAAAGTCTCAGGAGGGCTGGCTTGGACCTCTTCCTTCTTGCTGCCCCGGGGCGTTGCCACGCACCGCGCATGCTGCACCTTGCGACACCTGGCAGGAACGGGGTGATGATGCCGACTAGTGCTGCTGCTCAGGTTGCTGCTGGTTATTCGGGGCAAGTGAACATGCATGGCACCAGGGTTCGGAACAAGGGCAGCGTTGCTGTGCTACTTGATGACTGGCCTACAAGCTGTTCAAGAACGACAAGGCTTCAGGCTAGACTAGATGTTCCAAACCGAAATCCAAAGTCCACTCGTCAGTCAACAGGCTGCCAGGCTTGCCAGCAATGCAGCTTCACTTACTACTAGGCCCTGACTTGTCGCACCGTAGCCTTGGCCACGTGAGCAGAGACTTGCACGTCTGGGTGCATGCAGTACACGGCTTGTACTGGCCGGCAGGAATGACACCATGTGCAGGTGTCAGCTATCCGTCAATGCCCTTCCTTGCTTGATCCAACAGTAAGGATCGCCTGACCGATTTCTGCAATCAAGAAGCCCTAGCTACTCTCACCGCTCCAGAAATTAGGGAAGGGGAGGTAAAGACAACACATAAGAGTTTATGTCGCAACGGAAAGAGTGCAAAACCCGCCTGACAACTTAACACCAGTACCCAACACTATATGTACTACGTTATCCCCAATAGCAATATCATGAAGATTGGCAATACCATGATGAACCAACTCTGGCCTAGAAGCTGCCTACCCTGCACTGAACTGTGCGTGCCATGCCCAAGTCACTTGCACCCATGACTCCCTGGCCACTAACACTCTGCTGCCTCCTGCCTACCAGCTGGGCCCTTCCTGGAGACTTACAAACTCAACGTCAGTGCGGCAGTGTGCTTTGCCACTGCACTCAACTACTCTGTGGCCTCGCCCAATGGGAACCAGTTCTTCACGGGGGCAAAAGTGCGCCGGTGGATTGGGCAGGGCCCATGCTTACGTATGGCCTCCACATGTGCTGGCACGCAGTATCCTGCATGGGAGCAGGGGTCAGGATAAGGTAGTTGTCGAGGATTACTAACACACAGAGTGAAGAACAGCTGCCCTCTAGTTGAGCGTCCCCACAGGGAATGCACAAGTGTGCAAGGCACCCCCTACAGTGGGCACATGTGGACCCACCTTTGTGTTGCCCAAAACTGTAGACAGGGTACTGCTGGTGGTACCCTTCCATTAGCCGGTCCCTCGTCACCTGTAAGCCATGGGCATGTTTTAGTGGAAGGCTACTCTTGAGTTGGCATGTATGGAAAGAAGCCAATTGCAGGTGTTATGTAACATGCAAGCAGCTGGTGTGAGGTGCTCCATGGCAAGGGTCCCTGGGAGCTACAAGTATGTTATCCGCTCAATGCTACCATTCGCCTACCTTGGCAATGATGCTGGCAGCGGCGATGGCATGGCATTTGCTGTCACCCTTCACAATAGGCCGGCTCCTTTCAGGGTCGAAGCCCTGCAAAGTGTGTGCATATAACCAGCGACCTTGCATAGCAGTGCCTGCCTACCATGTTGAGCCATCAGCCACCTGGGGAAGCCTGCGATACTCAGTATGGGCACCGTCATGACTCTTTGCTGCTGGGACAGGTCAGTACACATAGCAAGTACCACAGTAGCCCAGCCACACAAAGAGTCCGACAGTCGTCTCATACATTAAAGACAGCTGCTCACCCTCAATCAGCGTTACCCTGTGGCTGTTCCCACCTTGGGCAGACGGTTGCCATCCACCAAAAAGAAGTCTGCTGCTCCTTCCCCCAGCCCCACTGCGGCACCCTCCATGGCCTTCAGAGCCGCTTGCAGGATGTTGATCCTGTCTATCTCCTCGGCCTCAATCACCTGCCTGCGCGACAGCAGCGGGGGGCGACTTGGCTTCCATCTCCCGTCCCCAAGGTTGGCCAGCTGCTGCTAGTGCTTAGTTGGCCTGGGGCAGACTGGGGCTGCAATCGTTTCTGTTGGAGGGATGGAGGCGCCAGGGCATGACCCACGCATAGCACATTCACACATTGCAAACTCCATGCACAACCCAGCACTTACGCGGCCCAGCGGACGTCGGGGTGGCTGGTAAGGGCTGCATAGACCTCCTCGCGCTGCCCCTCATTCAGCTTTTTGCTATCGTCAATGCCAGGGATGTGGACGTGTGGGGGTACAATGCAGGCAGCAGCCACCACAGGGCCGGCCAAGGGCCCCCTCCCCGCCTCGTCAATGCCTGCTAAGGCAGGTGGCATTAGAAGAGGGGAAAGGTTGGAGCTCTTGTCTTAAGTCGGCTCCCATGTATAGTTGAGCGCGGTGAAGCGACTGCCCTACCGGACCAATGCTGCACTGGTAAACAACTGGGCTCCCTCTGCCGTACGATATGGGCAGACAGACTCCGACACATGCAGACTAGAATCAACAGGTATTGCAAGGAGCACCTTGGCCAGACTCACCAGCCACGTTGGCATAGCCCTGCTGCCACAGCTCCTTCTCATACTCCCGAGACGGTCCTGCTGTGCCAACTGCGGCTCGTTTCCTGTCAACAAGCTTGGCGGCTGCACTGGTCTTCATGCTGTGCAGCACCGCTTCTGCAACTGCACCTATGTCTTCGGCATGAGCTGCTACAGCCGTGTGCTCGACGGGCCCCGCCAGCAGTGATTCTGGCTCGGTGGAGGTCGTTGTTACCTTTCGCCGCTTCCGCTGCTTGCTCTCCTGCTGCTGTGCTGTCCCAACTGCTTCTTCTGTTGGAGGCTTCTGCTCATCCCCCTGGGAGATGCTGTGCACTTTGGCAAGTGCTGCACGTGCTGCAGCACGGGTGGAGCGCCTTACCGCTCCCCCACTATCCATCCTGAAGTGCTGAACTGGGGCAGCAAACCAGCAGCAGCGAGCAAGGCCGGCCAGCTTGGAATAGTGTGTCAGCCACGCAAAGAAACTGGTCTCCTGCTACCTGCAACAAGTGACAGGTAGCTCTGTTGTGGGCTCCATCTAGCCTGTGGCTGAGCCCACTAGGTGAGGGTGCAAGCTGGTTGCTCTAGCTCCCAAAGGCAGTACTGGTACTAGCGTTCATTTCCCATTCCACTGTCATTGACAAGGTTGTCCGCACCTTGCAGTTATCAGACTCTGCGCTAGTAAGCAAGATGACGGTGGCTTCCTCCCGTCGTTTTCGAGTCTTTTTCGACGTGAACCGGCTTTACCGTATGAAAGAAACAAAGCACACCTATCTATGCTCACCCCAGTTGTATCGATTGAACGCATGATTGAACGGCACCCCCCTGCCTGCTGGGCATGCTGTGGTGTTTTTGATCAAAAGCAGAGGATCCTTGCGCTCTGTACAATCAGACGCGTCTAGACGACATTAGTTAGAGTGTCGGAAGGCTCGTAACTAGTAGCACACTGCTTGCACTGCTGGCAGCTTAGCATTGCATGGCCTCGCCACCGGCAAAGCGAGTGAAGACCAAGTGTAGCCCTCTAAAACCCCTCAACGTGTGTACTTCTGGCGATGTTCGTGAGTCCAAGGTAGTGCAGAAGGCAGCAGGGCCCAGCTATGGAAGTGGCGATGCCACTCAGCAGGCAGACGGCCAGCCGTGGAGTGTCAGGGCCTTCTTCCTACCAGCACAGCAGAAACAGCAGCAGCCATCAGCTATCGACTTCGACGACTGCAGTGGGTGCGAGCTAGGCCCGCTCACGCAGATGGCAGCTGCAGGAGCGGAGCCTCTCTCGCATGCATTCTGCCCACACTGTGGGTGCTTCCTCTCCGATGTGGGTGACACTGAGGCGCAAAGGCAGAAGCATGTGGCGAGCTGCCAGAGCAACGAGGCAGCTGCGGTGGTGGCTGGTGGTGAAGCAGAAGCAGGAGCAGCGGGTCAAGCTGACAATGATGGCCACTCGGAGGCAGAAGAAGAGGCAGAAGGGCAGCATCAGCTAGGTGGTGAAGAGGAGGAGGGAGTAGACAATGAGGCCATATTCATACTTGATGACGATGCTGAAGAGGACAGCTGCCCAGGGCAGTCATCGCCAGAAGCGGAGCCCAGCATTGAGCAGTGGCTTGCACAGCGGGGGCTGCAGAAGTATGCCGATTGCTTCGCCAGGGCTGGTAAGGCAGCATGTGGCATTACCAGTGATACACTTCAAGGACCAAACAACCTGGAATGCAAGAGCTGTAGGGAAAGCTGCTTGGCTGTGCAGCAAGCCACTGTGTAGTGTCTTGCCATGGCATCGATGAGCAGATCCTCAACACGCTTGGTAAATCTCTTCCTGCAGGTGCCGGCCTGTCACTGCTGGCCTTCCTGGACCATGAGGACCTGAGGCAGATGGGTGTGGTCACGCTAGGAGCCAGAAAGAAGATCCTGATGGGAGCCGCTGAGCTTGCCAGCGGTGCCGCTCCAGCTGCTGCTGTGTTGGGTGGTGTGCATCAGGACGTGACCCCAGTTCAACCCTGGGATGGAGGCAGCAACGAGCTGGCCCCCGATGACGAACCCCATCACCATTCATCAGAAAAAGCCGCGCATGCTGGGGGCCAGGCAGCATCCAGCTGGACTGCCATGCAGCAGCCTAATGCAGTGGCAGCTGGAATAACTGAAGGGGCTCAGCCTCGCAGCGCCGGACAGAGCAGCGAAGCAGGCGCTGTGGGCGACATACAAGCGCTCAGCGGCATGAGTGGTGCCACCCTGTTCTGTGGAAACATCCGACGCTACTTCCAGCCTGACCCAAGGTGGGCAGAACAGATAACCAGCATGCCATGTCTTCCGGTGTGTGTGATGTGGCAAACTGGCACGTGTCGAATGTGGGGAGCGCTTGGCACAGCCTGCCTACCTCCCTTGAACAGCTACTCAATGAGCAAAAGAATGTGCACAGGGCCCGGCAGCCAATGGACACTCGAGTTGGGGTTCACTGTTGCTGCAGCAAGCCGCCCCAACAACAGCAGCAGCAGCAACCGGCTCAAGGCATCCTCCAGTACTTCCAGCCCGCGGGGGTTGGCCCCGCAGCGAAGCCCTGGAAGCCAGCAGCGGCACCAGCGGCAGCACCTGGTGCCACAAGAAGGAGTGCAACAGTGCCTGCTGCGGCTGGCCGGGGTAGGGCCAAGCAGGCACAGTGGGCGCACAAGGTGGCGGAAGGCGATGGCAGTGGTGCTGGCGCGGGCAGGCGGTTTGGTGGTGGCAGGTGAGTGCAGCAGAAGGATTGGTTTAAATGGCCACCTGCTGGACTGCTACAGTTTGCTATGCGCTTTTGACGGAAGGGTGTGCATATCTGTCCTGGAGGAAGGAGATGCGATCGCAAAATGAGGTGTGCCACATGTGGGCATTGCACTTTAACCGGTGGCTGCTCACCGAGCATGGATGGCAGGCCGAGGCTTCCCCCACTGAGGAGCTTGCACTCAAGCCCAACTTGCCCCATGCATTTCTAAGCAAAACATCAGCGCACAAACGTATGACTGCCTCGACGTTCAGCTTCACAGCTGGTACTCATTCACTAACCTCCATCTTTTGACCTCCGCAACGAACAGGGGCGCCACCACACAGGCCGTCCCACTGAAGCCCTGGCACCTGGTCCCTGGCACCTCGTTTGTCGTGGACCGCTTTGACAAGCTGCCGCCAGGGCTGCCCAACAAGCATTGGTTCCTCACCCACTTCCATGCGGACCACTACAAGGGCCTCAGCTCCAGGTGGGTGTTATGCAGGGGGGAGGTATCTGCGGGACAGCACGTATGCCTACCTCGCATACACCGGTACAGCTTTCATTGCACACATTTTCCTTCCTGGTGTCGCTGGCGCGCATCGGCTGCTTGTTACGTGTGGCACAAGCGGGGCACGTAAAGTACACTGTTGGCTTTAAAAACTCTGTGAGCTTGGTAATTGCACTGGTGCAAGCTGCTCTGTATGCTGAAGGGTGGCTCTGTTTGCTGAAGGGGGTTGGTACGAGCTTGCCTTCGCCATGTGGCGCCTACAGTGTGGCATTATTTTCCAGTGTGGGCGTAAGGACTTCATCAGTTACACATGGCAACCGAGCGTGCTTCAATGCCTCAGCCAGGCCTTCTGGTGCAGCATTGCCAGGGCAGCGCTCAAGAAGGGCTGGAAGTTGTTCCGCTGTACAGGTTCGATCGGGGCATGCTGCACTGCTCCCCTCCAACAGCCAGGCTGGTGCAGCAGCAGCTGCGGGTGCCCCAACAGCGCATCAAGGCCCACCCGCTGAACACACCTTTCGATGTCGAGGGCGTGCGGGTCACGTTCCTTGATGCAAACCACTGGTGAGCCCTAGCGCAATCATGCTGGCAGCTGTATGTGTGTGACGGTCGTCTGGTGCGCCACCCAACCTCAAGGCGGGGCAAGTCGCTGTGACAGCCCACTGTGTAAACTGGAGCTTAACCTGGGTAGTATCTGCTCCTGGGCCACAATCCTCGTCAGCCCTGGAAACTACTCGAGAGCCTGCTCTCGGCTTCTTCCCAAGTCATGCATCCATGTCTATTGTCACCTCATATCTCATCATGGCATGCAGCCCTGGGGCAGTCATGGTGCTCTTTGAGCTGCCTGGGGGCGGCAGGCCTGTGCTGCACACAGGAGACTGCCGGCTGGTACCAGCCATGCAGCAGGAGCCAGCCCTGCAGGTTGGTAGGCTCCCTGGCCGGCTGGCTTGCTTGCTTGCAAGAGGAAGCGAGCGGCATGTGGTGCCTTTTGCGAATCTGAGGGTTATAGCATGGCTCGTGGCCACTGCGCCACCTGCTAGTTAATTACACAAGCTTAGCACCATAACTCTAGCACCGACAATGCTGCTCAAAGCATTAAAAGAGGAGCCACTTGGGCAGGATCGCGATACAACGTGGCAGCCACCTGCAGGCTGTAAGAGGCAAGTGCGACCTCATCCTGGACACAACCTACTGCTCCCCGGAGTACGCCTTCCCAACACAAGCTGAGGCAAGCTTTGCGATGTGCCGCTGGTGCCCTTACTCATTCTGCAGCAACTGCGGCTGTACTTTGTAGTGAAGGCGTGGCAAGCATGATGACCGCAGGGCAAGAGGGTGGCTATAGTGCATAACAGGGTAGGAGTTACACATTGGCAAGGACTTCCAGCAGAGCCCTGTTCCTGGTGTGCTGCTGTCATCCGCAGGTGCTGCAGTTCTCCATTGATGCGGTGAAGGCGGAAGCCTTCAATCCCAAGACCCTCTTCCTGTTTGGGTGGGCAGTCAGTGGCCAAGTGATGCCAGCCTCCATCCCCTGCTACCGCTTGCCTGCAAAGAGAGCAGAAGCATGGCCACAGGGATGTTCATCGCTTTCACTGGACGCTCCTATCTCAGTTGGATGGTGCTGGGTAACACCTGCAGCTGTCTGGCAGATGTCCACCGCAGTCCACACATGTGCGTTTGCCCTGCAGGTCATACACCATTGGCAAGGAGCGGCTGTTCCTTGAAGCAGCTAGAGTGCTACAGCGCAAGGTGTACGTCTCAGCCACCAAGCGAAAGGTACTGCACTCAGTCAGTCTGGTGGCAGTAGTGTCCCCGCTTGGCAGGCGGGACACGCTGCTGGTCATGCGGTCCCAATGAGTGACGGACTGGCCATACTGGAGGTATGGCGGCCTCCAAGGGTTGCTGCAAAACCTGCGGGAAATTCAGGCACTAGCAGAGTGTCCCCTAGTCCCAACCCATTCTTGCCCCAGGTCCTAGACTGCCTGGACCTCCCCCAGGAGTACAGCAGCCTTTTGACCACCAATGATGTGGAGACCAACCTGCATGCGGTGCCGCTGTGGATGGTGACAGACAAGCACATGACCAAGATCCTCAAGCACTACCGTGGCAGGTTCACCAACGGTAGGTCATGCAGCCTTGAAGGTGCAGGCTTAGTAGTGACATGCCCCGGGAGGAGAAGAGCTGCAGGGATTGGCATACTAGCTTCACCTGGGGGGACTAAGGGGTTCACAAACAATGTTGCATCATGAGTCACTGCTGAACATATGGCACCCTGATTGCTGCTAACTGTCTGCCAAGCGTGGCAGACAGATGTGACTGATCCCAATGCCACGCGCCGATGACAATGCAGTGGTGGGGTTTCAGCCCACGGGGTGGACCCACCAGCGGGATGTGAACAAGACGCGGGCCAGGGGAAGGCGGCGGCAGAAGGGAACCATCATCACCTACCAGGTGGGCGCTGCTGGGTGAGGCAGAAAGGCTAGTTCATGCACTTCATGCAAAGTGGGTGTTGGCACCTGGCTAACAGCCTGCTTGCAAATTGGTTCACAGTACCTGCTGCATAGAGCACCTGGGCAAGGGGCGCGGTCCAATTGCACAATGTTGCTGCCGGACTGCCACACAGAGTGTGGTGTTTGTGTCCTTTGTCCTATGCGCGGGCTACATGGGTGCCCAGGCAGGCAGCTTCCCTGCCTGGGTTTGCCGCTGCCGTTCCCCTACCACTCATTCCTCTGTATTGCGCCTAGCCCCTACGACTGGAGCCTCCCCCTCGCACACTCTGCTGCCATGCTCGCTAACACATTAAGGCGGCTGCGCATGCGGCCCTGTCACAGGTGCCCTACTCGGAGCACTCTTCCTTCACAGAGCTTCGGGAGTTTGTGGGCTGGCTCAAACCGGTGCGAATCCTCCCCCACGTGAACACCGATGATGGAGGCCCCAAGGCCAACCGCATGGTGCGGCTCCTAAGGGGCCAAGATACTGCATAAGTTGCTCGGCCAAGGCAGCAGCAGCAGCGCGGCCCCCTTGCACGGCGACTGAAATTGCTTTGAGGTCGGATCGAGCGATAAATAGCTTGATGCTCCCAGAAGCAGCTGGCAGAGCCATTGCAAGGCAGATGGAGAAGGGAGCTGCCATCCACTCGATCCAAACGTCTAGGAGCTGTGCGGTTAGTACATCTTATGTCCAGGGCTCCAGCCTGTAACGGGTAAAGCCACCATTCTCCCCCTGCGGCGCGACCAGGCCAACATCCTGAAGTATACCGGCCAGGCACTTTGCTAACACTTAACACACCAACTAAACGCCCCCATATCAATCCCATCTCATATCAGCCTGCAGATCGCACCATCGCAAGCATAGATGCTTGTGATGATCTAGGCAGCAGCAATTCAAGCAAGCATAATTGTTAGGTGGCAGAGCAGACAAGTGCAACAGATCATGGTGCTGCTCACAGAGAGATGGGACATGTCGTTTCTGTGCCAGAGCACTGACAAGAGACCCCACCCGCGTGTCTCGCGCGCGCGGCCAAACCCTACCAACATCTTCAGGGCCGCGGGATCTCTAATGCTGCCTTCACGTGCGCAACCTGATCCCGAATTGCTCCGGGACCAGGATGGGAGCCGCAAGAAAAGGCGCTAGGGTGATTATTAGGATTAACGCGGTACCCGCATGACACGGGGTGAAGTGCTTGCGAGGCAAACAGCTCACCTAAAGTGTTTGGGTGATTATTTTTTGGGGTATATAACAGGGGTGCACCGCGTGAACACTTTACTCTCACATAGTTTAAGGAGTGTATGCGCAGTCACCATGTCTCCAGCCCCCCTACTGGTAAGCGCACTAGCTGCACTCTGCTTATGCAGTGCAGCATCAGGGAAGGAAATAGTTGTGGGCGGTGATAAAGGCTGGGGCCTGGGCGTCGACTACTCTGCGGGCATCCAGGCAACAGAGGGGGACGTGCTGGTGAGGCAGTCTTTTAGCTCCGTTACCTCGCCGTTGAGCAGCAGTACGCCACGCAAACCAGTGGTGGAGCGTATGTTGGCATGTTCGCCTGCATGCTCACAGCCATGGACACGATAAGATCACTTTACGGACCTCTTCCCCTGGTACTGTTGCTGCCCCTGCCTTCCAAGCACGCCAACCGATATCACAAGTGGGCTCGTGAGATAACGAAATATCTGGTCCCACGGGCGTCACGGGCTGTCACGGTTCCCTTCGTGGACGCCATGAGTTGGCTTATAACCTCATATTGTTTGGATGCCCTTGCAAGCGTTGCCAACAGCACCTGGCTCTCTCCTCGTCCAATCTTCCCTGCAGGTTTTCAACTTCCGGTCTGGGACCCACGATGTGTGGGAAGTCCCAGGAGACAGCTGTGACTTCACTGCCAACGGTGCCAAGGCACTCACCGACGGTAGCAAGCCTCCTCCACCCATCAAGCAGACGCTGGCGGCGCCAGGGACCTACTTCTTCGCCTGCAGCTTTGACGGCCACTGCCAGGGTGGTATGCTGGTCAAGGTGACGGTCACCGGCGCCGTCGCTGCTTCCACAAGCCCCTCCCCAAGTGGTAAGCATCACAGAGTACCGCACCCTAAACGTTGGAGCTGGCTACCATTACAGGCTGGGGCGCTGGCGGCTCTCCGGGGGGCAGCCCGTTTGTTCCTCAAGCTTGCAGACTACTGATGTGCTGTAGCTCGCTCAACAGATAATGCGAATTTGTGGCAGGCTCCTTCTTAATACCAAACCCTAGCTGACTTGGCGCACCTGTAGTGGTCATTGCAGGGCCCCCTGAGGAGTCCAGCCAGTGCCCCATGGAGGTGGAGGACCTCATACAGACTGCTGAGCCAGACTTTGATGGAGAGGCCCAAGTTGTGTGGGCTGATACTATCAACTACGCAAACGTAGGTTGGTGGTGTGTGGGTGTGTGTGTGTGTGGTGGGGGGTGGGGG
>BBXU01000720.1:0-59869 GCA_001598975.1 Parachlorella kessleri | reverse complement strand
GGGGGGGGGGGCAGCATCAGTGGTGGTCTGGCTCATGGGAGTTAGTGAGGGTGCTTGCCTACCTCCGCACTACCTTGTGCTGGGCTACAGGCGGCAAAGCGGGTTGTAAGCCAGCCCACTCAGCCTCTCCTGGAGGGATTCTCACGGCACCTGGGGCAGCTGTGCAGTCCTCCCAAGTGGGTGCGCCGGCTTCATGGAGTGACCCGTGCCAGCTGTCCACCCAAGCTTATGGCTGACCTGAGGCAAATGGCAAGCTAAAGGCAGTAGGTCTACAAGGCAGGGCGCATGCGTCAGCCTGGGAAGGCGTGGCAACCTGCGTCGTCAGATCAAGGCAATGGAGGGTTCCTGTGCTGTGAGGGTGCAGATGGGGAACCACCTCCTGAACTTGGGCTCCCCGGAGATAGCTGCGCTGCTGGAGGGCGAGCCCGGAGCACCTTTCTGGAACAGCACATACATCTGGGGAGTGTATAACGGCGAGGTGCGCTTCCTGCCTGCTGCCTAGCGTTCCAGCAGAAGCCCAGTAGTAGCCCAGGGTCAGGATGGGGGCCATGGTGCTCATATCCTTTCTGTCCTGTTTCCAGCTGTCTTGGATGCTGTTGCCTTAGGTGACTACTGAAGCCTTGTGCATCCCTGTGCAACCAAGCCTGTGCTTTGTAGCGCTGCACCTCCTTGGGGAAGGACTACCCGTAGGTGGTGCCCTTACCGCTGATGCACCCGCCCTGTGGCAGCCCAGGCCTGGGCTTGGTGGCTTTGCATCTCCTTGGAGACTCTCGCCTTGGCGGCCTTTACAGTGGGTGCATTTAAGTGGTGCAGGTCACGTTCTTTGAGGTCATGGCTAAGAGGGACTACCTGGAGGAGGAGCCCAACTTCTGCGCCCCAATCCCAGGTGCGCGCTTTGCTGACTCAGCTCAGCATGGGCAGCGTCTGCCCGCTGCACTGTCTGGCCCGGCACCGCCTGGCTGGGTGTCTCCCTTGTTCAGCACTCTCGGGAAGTGCCGTGCGCTGGCTTTGTCCCACGAAGTGTACCCTGACCGAACCCTGGAAGCGTGTGTGCTTGGGTGCAGGGGTTCCACAAGAGTTTGCCATCTCAGGCTACAAGCCGCACACCTACTGCATCCTCACGACACCCACGGCATTGAGAGTGGAGCTGAGGGACTTCTCCTGGTGAGCAGGTTTAATCTAGTTTTGTCTAACTGCGTTCCGCCACCTGACCATGCTGCCGGGAGTCCCCCACTGGGGCCAAAATGCCAGGAACCCCAGCTATTGATGGCACCGGCACCGCCAGCTATTGTCGACCCTCCGATGTGTGGCTTGCTGCTACTCCATCCAGCGGTCACTGCGGATTGCTTTGGGGGTGCTAGGTGCACCCTAGAGGAGCATGGCACCTGGCGCTACATTCCCCGCCAGCATCTTAAGATAGTTTGTTATTATGGGCGCCGAGACCCCTTCCCAGAGAGCACCCTGGGGCGTAATGTATGCTGAGGTGCTTGTATCTCACCGGCGCGGCGCAGGTATGGACCGGGCTGCACTGACACCAACGACCTCGCCCAGGAGAGCTTTGCCGCCCCTCCAGCCATCAGCGACCTACCTCCTCAGTGTCTCCTCCCTTCCTAACTGTCATGGTGACAGCATGGGTGGGTGCACCCGATATCCGTGAAGGAGCCAAGACCCCTACCGGATATAGAGTCACAACATTGAGTCGACTGTTGCCATCAAGACAATGTGCGTGGGTCGCTGGTGAGAGCTCACCAGGCATCAGAGGTTGAACTGCCCTCAGGACAGTTTTGGTATGATTCCAGGGATCTTGTTTTACCCAGGGTCTTCAGCAAATGCAGGTAAGAGTAGGGGTGATACACTCATAGCAGGACTGCGGGACGTGATTCTTCATTGCAGCAAATTGCTGATGTGTTCCTCCCGAGAACTGCCTAACAAGCCTGCCTCGGTGACTAGCAGGGTCTTGCTTACAGCACGGCCGTTGCACAATTGCAACAGCCGGCTGCCAGTGGTGGCATGGATGTAGCAGCGCTTGTTAATAGTCTAGCTTCATGCGCGTGTGTAGGCTACTGTGAGGGGTTAGGATGGCATTAGTGCGATGCACGTTTCCAAGCAAGTTGTCCTTGTAACATGCACTGGTAGCTGGTCAGCTGGGATCCAGATTTTATCCATGGGATACCCGCATCTATACGCAGTATCCATGGATAGAGGTGCTACCACCTGACTGTTGGGCTCGTAAGCCACCCTGCCACGAGGTGCAGTACCCAAAAAAGTTGACAGTTCTCAAGCTGCTCACATAGAACAGAGGCAAACGCAAAGAATGACAAATTCGTACGTCCTTTCAGCGGGTTAGGCGGTTCTTGTAAACAGTTCGAAGGAGAACAGGACCAGTTCTGGAGAATTCCTAAGGAATGGGAGCAAGCCTAGCCTACCTGGCCTGTCAAGGGTGCCAGACTGTGCTCCATAACAGCTGACCAACGCAAGTATGGCAACAGTGCGTCAGCTCAAGTCAATTGGCCACCCTCAAGTCAATCATTCTCCTTCCTGTCACTGCAAGCTGGTTGCCCTGAGCCTACGTGAGCACCTGAGGTGCGCATACACAGCAAGGTCCCCTGCCACCCATGCTAACACCAACGTGCAACACAGGAAGCACGGAAGAACCGGCAGTATGATTTTGTTCCGGTAACCACCACAGCGCCATTGCAGCCCACCAAGAGCCCCAGTGTTCTCTATGACCACTATACCCGGAGCGCATGTGGCCATGAGATGTTACCCCAAACACCTATCCAGCTCGCAGGGGCAGTGTCACAATCCCTGCCAATTCAACACCTACCGGAGGTAGAGGCGCAGCTCCAGCCCCAGCAACCTACTTCTCACACATCGTGCACTACCAATGCTAGCCAACCCGGGACGTGACCCTGCCCCTACCAAGAGCACAGAAAGAAGAGGGGGACAAGCACATCGGTCCATAACCCGACAAAGCATGCCGGGGTCAGCTGAAAATCAATACACCAACCGTTGCCAGGGTGAGTGTGGCAGACAGCAGTGCTGCCTGCACACGAAGCCTGGCAACCCGTCGTGGCACCTTCTCGGTGCTTTCACTGCCAGCAGCCAGCCATCCAGACACATCTGTTGCTAACATGATTGCCACCGCCGGCCGAGCCTGGGCAGCCTTTCCGTCGTCTTATGGGCGCAGCCCACCCCAGACCCTGCAGGCAGCTGTCAGGGTGCCTCCTGTTTTGGCACATCCCCAGGCCCGGGCTGTTGTGAAGTGCCGGTACACCACTGCTGCTGCTGCACCTGCCGTTGCTGGTGCTCCCGAGATTGCTGCCGATGACTGGGCTGCTTTGCCTGCTCTGCCTGCTGCGCTGCGAGCAGCGCCTCCTGCATCACCTGCTGCTGCTGCTGCGCCTGCTGCTGCTGGAGCTGTGGCTGCATCAGCTGGTGGGCATAGTAGGGGGCCGCAGGGGCCGCCATCATAAGACCCGGACCCGCCTGGAAGAAAGGAGGCACAAAGGAAGCAAACGGCATTGCCGCCATGCCCCCAGGCGCTGCCAGGAGCATCCCTGGGTGCGCGGCCCGCACAGCCATGCCCTCTACCTGCTGCTGCTGTGGGTGCTGGGCTGCCATCACAGCGGGCAGGTATCCCCGCATGGCGGACGACCAGACGTCCGCTGCCGGCGAGGCGACCACTGGGGAGGGGAGAGGGGAGGGGTGGAGCTCTGGTACTGCTGGCCGCTCAAGCTGAGAGGGCGTCAAGGCCACGAGGCCACCGGCTCTGCCTGCCTGCTGCTTGGCGTGCTGCTGGGAAGGTCCCCGCGGGTGCTCATGCTGCAGAGCCTGCATCGCAAGGGTTAGGGCTGCTGGTTGGCTATCAGAGCTGTGGAAACACGCTGGCCAGCTTGCAAGGAATGCAAACAAGCTCGAACGCAGCACCGGCAGAACTCCAAACCATGCCAACAGCGTCTTGCCAGGCCGCTAAAGCTACAGTGCCTAGGACACTAGCGCTGCGCCACCACATCAGTCTCAAACTCCGAAATTTCTGGCGTGGCAGAGTCTGACCTTGGGCTGCAGCCGCCCAGGCAGGCTAGTCCACCCACCCGTCGCTTCACAGCTGGGTGCACATCGGCTGCCTCCTCCTCAATGGCCCTGTGGGCGTCTGCTCTTCGTGCCTCAGCCAGTGGCGGCGAGTCCGCCTCAGCAGAGGCAGCCTGCCGGCGCGGCTGGGGGGCTGTCTGCGCTGTGGCCTGCATCAGGAAGCCACACAGATCAGAACACAGCACAGCACGCCTCACGACTTGCCCCCAAGGCTCCGAGCCCAGCCAATCAGGAAGCCACATCTCACTTGCCCACCAAGCAGACCTACCACAGCCAGCGTGCACTGCAGCCCATGCCAAGAGGCTGCGGCAGGTGCATAGTTATTACATGCAAGGCAACTAGGCGAACGGGCTCCTGGCCCAGCTGTGCAAAATGGAACACAACACAGCCTTACATGCTAAGGACAGAACCTAGCACCGCCGGACATGGCAAACCTGGGTCCAGCAATGCCAGCACTACAACAAACCACTTGCCTGCAAGGCCGCGGAGCTGCCCATCCCCAGCAGGCTCTCCGCAGTGGGCGGCTGCAGCGTGCTCCTCACGCCGGTCGCCCCCCACCGCAGCTGCGAGGGATCAGGGAAGCTGCTATGGCTAGCCAATCCAGAGGCCCTCACAGGGCTGGCCAGAGTCCTCCCACCATTGCTGCCGGCGCCCACGACCGCGCCGCGGGACCCCCAGAGCCCTCCTGGCGAGCGAGGCTGCGCTGACCGTGGGCTGGGAGACAGTACGCCTGCTGCCACCGCGGCGGGGCCGACTGCTCGGCCGTCTGAGAGCGGGCTGTACGCCGCGGCCCGGGCAGCAGTTGTAGCGGGTGCCCAAGCCGCGGCGGCAACGGGAGGCGCCTGTTGCTGCAGCGCTCGCTTCCGGCGAGAAGCCGAGGTGCCGGAGGGCGGCGGGGCTGGGTCTGGGCCGGCTGAGCCGCCGGGGCTGCTGCTGAAGCCGGAGGCTAGCGGGTTGGCATCCCTGCGGTCGGCCCAGCGCTATCAGCAGGGTCAGGGGTTGCAACTGCGTGCCCCGCACAGAACCTGAGTCTAGAGCAGAGGAAGACTGCTTGACCTTGCAGGCCTAGAAATTCATAGAACACGCAGGGAAAATGAGCTTGGGAAGTAGATGGCAGGGCCAACGGGGTTTGCATGCAGCGCGGAAGGGCACACCCAAGACCACTTGTAAAACTACCCTTCAGCCAGCGGGTAGGCAGGCTTCACGCTGGCTGCCAGCAGACACCCGTACCCGCGTAGGTGTTCAAGCCCAGCAGGCACAGCAGGAGCCTGCTGCTGTTCCTGCTGCGCCCCACCACCCCTGACGCCGCCGTGCCCTGAGCTCAACCCAACCCGCGCGTCTGCTGCTCCTGCTTCTGCTCCGCCTGCTGCTCTGCCTGCCCCCTTGGCAGTTACATCCTGCCAGCTGGCCTTCCGCCCCGACCGCGGCGACGCTGCCGCTCCTAATGACGCGCCACCCCCGGGCTGCTGCTCATCGTCAACCAGGTCTGAGTCTGACCGTTCGTGCTGCTCTTCCTCCTCCTGGTCAGACTCATCATAGCTGGGACTTCGTCGTCGCTTCGAGGCCCTGCGAAACAAGCGAGAAAAGGGCAGAACCCAGCAAGTAGACTTCAGTGGCACTGGCGCTTATGAACAATGATCACAACATGGGACCCAGCATAGCCACGTTTGATCGTATCGGAAACCCTCAGAGTCGGTATGAGGTCTGTAGGAGGATACAAGCAGGCCCTGCACGCCCTCCATCCCAACAAACTTCCGGCTCGGCACCCCACACACACCCGCTATAAAAACAGGCTGCATCTCCCCATGCCTCACCGCCTGCTGCTGCGCTTGGGCGCGGCTGCCGCTGCCTTCTCAGGAGAAGCGCTGCGCGACTTGCCGCCCCGCTTGCCGCCGCCAGACCCCCGCTCGCCCCCTGGGCCCTGCGTTTTACTGCCCCCGCCGCCCTTGCGCCGTGAAGCGCCCGACCTGCCCGCGGCTGCTGCCCCTGCTGCCCTGGCCCCTGCGGACCCGCCCCCAGGCCCACCCCATGCACTGGCAACGCCAGGCGATGTTGGCAGGTTGAGAGGCTGTGCTGCCACGCCGCTGCCCTCGTCTGCCCTCACCAACACCTTCACCAGCTGTGGCTGCTGGCTGCCATAGGCGGGGGTCACCTGCCAGAGGTCGTTGCTTCCGGGAACCCTGCACACACGCATCCATAGAATGTCTGATGGGACCAACACCCAAGCCCCAAGCCTCCTTTACTACCTGGCTGTGCCGCTGCCTTGGCACACTTGTCGACGCACTGCACATGAGCTACCCGGCACCAATCGTATGTCCCCAACAGACAACACCAGACGCCGTCGCGGCATGCGCAGGGCAGCAGTCTTTGGAATAGGAATGCTGGGGAGTGCTGGGGATGTGCCGGGGATGTGCCTCAAACAAACCCTCCCTAGCGTGCAAGGCATAAAGGGCCCTCACCTCTGAAAGCGGTCGCTTGTGTACAGCGCGTGCCGGATCTGGCTTTTCCAGTGCTCGTTGCTGGTGATGAGCCGTGACCCGCCAGCCCGCTTGTAGGCGATGCGCCCGTTACGCTGGCACACCTCATACACCTGGGGCACAGGGCGACAGTGGGGAGCTGCCTGGACAGCGCACGAAATTTCCAGGACAAGAAGCACCTAAAAGCACCGCCTTCCCCGTGATACTGACCTCTTAACCAAGCCACGCGTTGGCAAAGCTGGACAGCGCTATGGGTACTGAACGCCCCACACCAAAGGGTCTGAAGTCTCACCTCCTTGAGAGACGCGGCGCCGCGGCTGGACAGGATGGCGGCGTGGATCAGGTCGTGGACGCTGGAGAAGGCGTCAATCTCCAGCACCTGTATCTGGCTGGCCTGTACCGGCGCTGCACCAGCAGCAGCTGCGCCAGTTCCTGCTGCTGCCTCTGCATCACCTGTCCCTGCAAAAGGCAGAGAACACCCGGCCTCCTCAGCTGGCCAGGGTGTTACCCCATCCTGGCTTTGCACCAGCCCCCTCCCCACCATCGTGTCGCCACTATACCACCACCTCTCAGTACAACCCAGCACATCGCCCCCGCTGTTGCCTGGGCGCTGGCAGAGACTGATCATGGGGCGTGGAGACTGCTGCCACCGCGTTCAGGGAGTGACTTGGTGCTCCATGACCACCCTCCACGCGGCCAAATGAAAAGGCACCTGTGTCGCACGCGGCCTGGACAAGGTGCTCCAGAGCAGAAGCGCTGCTCATTCCCGTGTCATGAAGGCGCCACCCCTGTGCCGTCACCAGGCTCGGAGAGAATGGATGTCGCGACTGTGGCGCTGCCGACGACCCCTGGGGCTAGTGCATGGTGCCTTCACTGCATAGCCGCGAAGTCATGCTAAAGTTTCAAAGGTTGGGAGGCTTTCCAGGCAGGCTGCGTTATAAAAACCCTGAGCCGCAACTGCGCAGGAAAGGCAAGGCCGGGGTTCGCCTAGTTATAGTTGGAGACCTCGTCAAGGCTTCTATGAGCAATCACCAGGTCAGGCAGAGGGCAGACCAAGCGGAAGACGCCCCGGTTGCCGCGGGAGACTAGCTGCAGGTCGTCTTGATAGTCTTGTATGTGTCTGAACGTTCGGCTGCGGATAGTACGTCCCTACCAGCTTCTTGATTGGACAGGGACGGTCTTGATGCTAACTGCAGGGGTCGTTGCACCTCGGACACGGGGGAAAACGGGGGTTTTTCTACCCACTGTGGCCTGTAGCGCTTCTTCACGGCTCTGCAAGTGGCCTTGTTGCTGCTTGATTGGGTCAGGGTTGAGCTTTCGTGTCTGCCTGCAGTCAGGACACGGGCCCCCAGCCAGGGCAGGTAGGGGAATGGGTCTCTTTAGCCACGTCACTAGGCCACCTATTCCGACGATTGCTGTGTATAAGGAGTCTAGGAGAGGAAATCACGCCTGACCTCTCCACCGACATTCGGGCGGCGTTGTAAGTGATCAAAGACCCCATCAGCACAGGGCAACGTCCAAGTTCACTTTTTATATCGGTTTGGGCTTACAGCAAATCGTTTAATACTCTAGTGCTTCGGCGGCAAATAGTCACCCCGCGGTTCCATTGGACGGGCCGAGCCAAGTCAGAATACCCTATCTGCACCTTACACAGCTCATACAGCCTCTTTCGGCTTTCAAATGCGAGCGTTGCGGCAAAATGTCCGCCAAGGTACGCAGATGCAAGCTTGCAAGCCCGACATCATGGTTGATCCCGGCCGTTATCCGCAACTTGGTGACTGTTGCGGGCTAACGAGTTCTCTTTCCGTGTGTCGCAGGCTCTCAGCGTGTCTGAGTACTCAAACGTGCTCTTACAAAAGTACTTGCGGCAGTCGTTCGGCGCCAGCAGGCAGGAGAACTTGGACGTGGCAGCTGAGGAGCTGTATGGTGGGTGCCCTGAAGTGCCTGTGGATGCAAGGGCTTGGCCCTTCAGGAGCAAGGCAGGCTTGCAAGGGCTCGCCAGGGGTGCAGGGCAGGAAGACTGGCACAGAGGTGTAGCAAGGGTGGGAAACACCCAGCTTCACGAAGCGCAGGCCGACACACGCCCTACCTCCTTTGGCTGCAGTGCTGCTGAGGAAGCTGAAGGATGCGGCAGGCGATGCTGACATCAAGGTGCCGCTGAAGGCAGTCCGCAGCGCCATCGAGCAGGGCTACCAGCAAGACAGGTCTGACCCCTAGTCGAGGAATTTGCCCGTGCCCGTGCTCATACTATGATTGCCTGTCATGGCAAGCCTGCTTTGCTTTGAAGGCATCCAGCCCTTCACGTCCTTGATGTGCCAATCTGTTCAACCCCCAAAAGGCCCCTTCTGCTGCTTGAAAAATGGCGGGTACCATGCCTGGCAGAGCCTTTGATCAGTGCAAACGGGGAAGCGGGCCTTCCCAGGAGGGGTGCTTGCAAGCCTGTGCACACATTCTGCGGTTGTCAACCAACCCATACAAAAAGAGGGATGAGAAAGAGGGTCTACCGTCCCTGCTGCAGCGCCGGAGGAGGGGACGTGGAGCTTCCCGGCCTCGTGGAGGCCCTGTTTCAGCTGCTGGAGCGGCTGGAATTGCTGTGTGAGGAGCGCATGCAGCGGGGGATCGAGGCGGAGCAAGCGGCGCAGGTGCAGGCCATCCTCCGCTACCGCCTCACGCGCCTGGTGAGCAAGCTGCTAAGGGCCACTTGCCTGCCAACCCCTTGGGGGCCACAAGCGCCGGGCGGGCTGCCTGACGTCTCTGACTTGGGCCCTGCAGAATGCTTGGGTTTGGATGTGTGTGCTGGCTGCTGCCTCGCGCTCGTAAGCAGTACTTAGGGTAGCCCTGGCACCTTCTACATCAAAGTACCTATTATCGAGTACTTGTATTCGCAATGTACCCTTGCATGGCCTCCAAGAGCTGTTGCTGCGATGATTGAGCCTGCCTCATGGTATGGCCCCAGAGCGTACCCTGGCTGCGCCAGTGTTGCCACACAGCCAGGTAGTGCAGCTCCCTGCCGACCCCTGCACCTCTTGGGCTTGCACCCAACGCCCCGCACCGGCAACTGCCGTATTACATCAAGAGTGGGCCGTTCTCCGGGTACCCAGCTTGAAAAGAGATGTACTCTTAGTGCAGGTCACGGGGGAGGCGTGGGACGCCCGCCCCTCGCTCAAGCTGCGCACGCTGCAGCTGATGTTCGGGGCGCTGGTGCGAGAGAAGGAGGCCCAGCGGCGGCAGCAGGAGGGGGGCGGCGGGGCCTGGGAGGGGGGCCAGCCGCCTCTGCGCCTGGGGCGGACCCGCAGCTTTGGCAGGCAGCGGTCGTTAGGGGGGAGCGGGGCGGGGCAGGCCGTGAGGCCCAAGTGGCAGGAGGCGGTGGATGAGGTTGGGAAGATGCAGGTGAGAGGGCTGGACTCAAAATGCTGTTGTAGCCTGGAGGGTGCAAGGGCAGCGAGCTACCGAGAGTTGCTTGGGAGGGGGTTTGGAAGGGCTGGGCTACTTGAGGACGATCCAGCCAGCAGGCCGCACAAGCGGCAGGCTGTCCCAGCCCCAGCAACCGTGGTGCGGCAGGCAGGGCGGCAGTTGCGTTGTGCGTACAAATGGTGTCCTTGTGCATCAAGTACGCAGGCAATCTAGAACAAGAGTTGGAATCGCGGGGTGCACGGCAGGGCAGCAGACGCTTAAGGACGCATGCCGGGCCTGGCTTCCAAGATCCCTGGCGCAGGGAAGCAGGGTTGGTCACATCAGCCCACCGTGACCATTGCGCGCTGCTGCAGGGGGCTAAGCTGCTCCCCCTCATGAAGCTGCTGCTGATAGAAAACCACCAGCTGGCTGCCGGCATCCCCACAGGAGCGGCCGCAGCGGCCGCAGGGGAGGAGGCCCTGCCGCACTCCCCCAACAAGGGCTACCCTCAGGCCGGTGCCGTTACCAAGTCGCCAAGTGTGGCCTCGCCGCGCACGCCCGAGCAGGTGGGTTGGCCATGCCCAGTGTGCCTCGTCTTTCCTAATCTGGCCCTTAGGAGGCAGGCTGCAAGGCATCATCATACACAATGCCAAGCCAGCCCACGAGATGCAGACCTGGCTGCATGCTTTGGGCCACACCCTGGCTGGGATAGTTGGATCAATCGGGCAAAGTAAAGAGAGAAAGCATAGAAGCCCGAGGAAGGCCTTGTGCGTGTGTTAATAAAGAAAGTGGACTAGCGCTTGCTGGCAGTAGGTAGCCACTGGTGACATCGATTGGATTTATTGCTGGCCAGGCTGAAAGCGGGTGGCTACCAAGCAATCTCCTGTCGAGACTGTCGTGCACAACTGGACTGAATCGAACCTGTGACGGAGTGCGCGCTGTTCCCAGCGGTACAGCCCCAACACGACATGGTCTAGGCCAGGTTACCCTCCTTGTAAGTGACAATGGATTGATCACAGGTGGGTTTGGCTGGAATGCAGGTGCCCCCCCTGCCGCAGCATGCACAGCAGGGGCGCATGCCCAACCTGGATGACCTGCTGGGCCTCAACCAGCTGCCGGCTCCTGAAGCGGTGAGGCAGCGAGCAGCGCTAGCACGGTGCAGCGCCCGCGTGTGTATGTGTAGACCTGCTAGGCTCTCGCCCTCATCGGCCGCCGTGGGATCTGTGGAACCTAGCTGAAACCTAGGCGGGCCCAGTGTTACTTCCAGCAGGAACTCTGTGCAAAACAAGCTGTTGCGGCCTCTGCGTGCCGTGCACAGGCAGCGAAACGCTCGGGTTGAAGCTGCAGGAGGTGGTTGGCGGTCGCCCCTGGTTCGTGGAATGACTTGTGCATGGGAGCGCCATCCTGTAGTTTAGATATCCCTTCCTGGCAGTGATAACTGGGGCATGGCATGGTGGCAAGCTCTTGGCAGCTGCCTAGGTGTCGTTGCTCACTGACTGGCTGCTGGCTGCTGCCATGGTGCTGTGCAGGGCGCTGGCGGGCGCAGCCTGCAGCGCTCCTCCACCAACACCTCCTCCTCCTCCACTGCCCCCAGGGATGACCCCTTTGCGGTGGGTCTCCGCGTTGGCGTAGGCGGGCGCGTGCCTTTATTTGTCAGGGTGCACTCGAGGCTGCCGCTACTCACATTGCTGCTAGGAGTCTTCGGTCACGATCCACCGGTGATTTGCTCTACGCCAGCGTGGGTGGCGTTTGGTCCCCTTGATGGCAGCATGTGGATTTGCCCTGTGGGCAGGCTACATGCTGCCCAGGGTCATCATATTCGGTTTGTTCGGAAGCCCGCAGAGTCGTCTTTGGGTTGCATCCCACAGGGGTTGGCTGGTGACCGGCCCACGGGCATGCCCGCTGGCTACTTCGAGGCCTTCACCTCCCCGCAAAAGGAGGCGGGCTGGCCTGCGGTTGATCACATGACCTCCCAGTTTGGCAGCATGGGGGTGGCTTCAGCGGGTGAGTTTGATCACTGCTGGGGGCGGGGCTTGATGCGGCGGGCGGTATATGGCATGCTTGTTATGTACCGTGGGTGCAGGAGGGATGTCCTGCCTGTGCCCAAGAAGAATTGAGATCAATGGAAGGGCGTCCTCCTCCTAGTCCCTCCCTCAGCAGCAAGATGGACCCAAGGCTGGCATGCCATGCTTGTAAATAGCGACCCTCCCAACCGTTCTACTCTCACATACATACCCTCTGACGGCTCCCTGTACAATATTGGTTTGAAGACCAGCGTGCGTATGATTGTGCTGTAGGGACCCAAGGGTTTGGTATGCCCTACCAGGGCTTCGCACCTGGCACTGTGAATCACCACCATACGGGCTATGGTGGAGGCCCCACCACAGGTACAGTCCGATTGTAGGTGGTTACCGGCGGCAGCTGGCGGCTAACAATTTTATGTACATAGGGGAGCATAGATCTAGCATAATCTGATGTGGCATGTGTCCTGTGCCACGTCTATGTGCTTAGTGTTGAGGTGGGCGATTCCAGAGCGGTCTTTTAAAAAAATGCAAAGCTTGTGACCGGCATGGCATGGTCCCATGTCGCAGTGACCGGCCCTGTCAGCATCCCGCAGTCCGTGCATGCTGGGCCTGCTTCGCCACCTGGATTCAACAACCTGGAAGGTGAGGAGGTGCTGCCTTGAGCCAGGATAGTTCCCGGGGTTAGCGAAGCCGTGGCCATTGCTGTCTCTCCCCACGCTCTGCTCCAGGGCTCGGTTGGCCGCAGCGGCATTTCCTAAGCCACAGCTATTGCACATTGGTACTGTCGCCTAGGATCTCCACACTGCGCAAACTACTTACCAGGAATCGCAAGGGCCTGGGAATCACATAACCCTCGTACCCATTGCGCGGATTCCTAGGATCCCCCACCGTACCCGCCTACCCACCCCAATCAATTCCCCATTGACCTGGGATGTATTGTTTGCTGTGCTAACAATGAGAAGTCTGTTGTTTGCAGGCCTGTCTGGACCCTCCTCCTACCCAACCTATCTGCCCCAGTCTGCCTCGTTCTCGCCCTCCAGCGTCCCAACAACCACCAGCGGCAACTACACGACCGGTGCGGCCACCGCCGGCCAGGGCCACACTGAGGTGCCCCCAGCCTTTGCTCAGATGGCCAGCATGGGGACCTTGGGCTCGGGGCAAGGCCCCAAGGGCCCACAGGGTGCTGGCAGCAGCCCCAGCATGGGCTTTGGTGGGCCCCAGGGGATGCCCTACCAAGGCATAGACAGCCAGCTGGCACCTAATGTGGCAGCTCAGGGCATGAATGGAGCGGCACGTGGCGGTACGCCTTCCAGCGCCAGCAGTACTGCTTCGGGCAACGCAGTGTACCGCCAGGACAGCAGCGGAGTCAACCGGGCTGAAGTGCCCTACGATACCTCCTCGCCTTACTTTGTGAGTGCTTGATAGACGCTTACAACTAAAGGGGCAGAGAGTGGGTGCCTGCCACATCAGTTACCCATCGCCTTGCGTGGGGTTGCTCTTCATTTCTGCCGGTATGCTAGCGGATTGTGATTTGATCATGGGCAACAGTACCCTCTCTACACTGTCTCACTGCAGTTGAAGCGGTCGAAAATGCCACAGCTGAACTCAGGGTGTGTCTAAAGATGCCTGCCTGTTGATCACGTCATAACTCTTATCACCGTGCGCCTCTTGATGACCAAGCAACTCTTATGGCAATCTAACTGCAGGGCAAGACCAACCCTTTTATTGACCCCACCTTTGCTGAGCTGTCCCCCATGAGGGCACACCGCGCCCCGCCTCCGCCCCCTACTGCTGCAGCTAGGCGCGCAGCAGCTGCCAAGTGATCACGGGAGGCACTAGGCATCCTTTGGATGGCTAAGTAATGTTGTGAATGTCCTTTGTGGTTGCGGTTGAGGGTCGCGTCTTGCGGATGATGCATGCTTCTGTTCTTGCATTGCTGGGATCATACGGATGGCTTTTGCATGACACTCTGATTGGTAGAACAAATGCCGCTAGCTAAATAAGTCGGGCAGGATTCGCGCTTTTCCTCTGCTATTCTTGCACCAAGCATCAGTATTTGTTCCTCACGTATGGTCGCACGGTGCCACAATTTTGTGCGAATGCAAGTAACTCCTTTTTTCCTGCAAGTAGCTGTGGTTTGAGTGTTAGGGACAAGCCCTGTGATTGGCTTGCTGCACATTGCACGGTGAGTCCCTTTGCATTGTGCTGCATCATGTTGTATGTAGTTTATAGATTGCACATTAGCGATCACCTTCTAGTGCGCATCAAGCAAGCTCTGGGGTTGTTGCAGGGTGCATGATCGATGTGGTCTCCCTGGTTGGTCAACATGACGGCCTGATAGTCCCTTCGAGCCTGGCAAGTATCCACGCTCCTTTTGGGCTCACATCTTTCTGCTGTAGTGTACATATTGCTTCACATAATGTTGGATGAATGTAGTGCTCATGCTCCAAAAACTCCACTGACACCAAGTCCTGCGAGGCTAGTTTTGTGTTCCTGATGTTTCACTGGCTTGCAGATGTAGCGTGATGATAATCGTAAGGTAGTGTACATGTACATCAGACTGAATGTAACTGCAAGAATAGATATGCCATGGAAACCACATCAGGCGTGCAGTGGAGGCATCTCCTACTTAGGTGTCTTCCTCCTAAGCCCGGGCACACGGTACTGCGGTTGCCCTGCAATGGTGAAGCAGCTCAGGTCGAGAAAGGGGACACAGTGTTGGGGTCTTCCGTGGGCGGCATGCATGGTGGAGTCCTGTCCATAGGAAAGGATAGAGAGACCGCAGTCATATGGCATTGGATACGCAAAATTTCATTAGTGATGGAGAACATCCCTGCAGTCCCACCTTCTGGCAGTTTGATGGGGCCGTGCCTGACGCCTGGCCGCCCGCCAAGCTTGATGCCTGCTGGCTGCTGCGCTGGTGCCAGGGGTTGGCGGCTCGGAGGCGCTGCAGCCTTGCCGGTCTCTGCTTTGGGTCCGCCTGCTGCTGCCACAGTCGAGTCCATCACTGGCGGCTTGAACCCTCCTGCTGCAGGCTTTGCTGTGGCAGGCTTCTTGGGAGGTAGCTTTGCTGCCACTGCATTCACTGCTGCTGCTCCGCAAGACTTGCCTGCTGCTGGGCGTTTAGCTTTAGCACTGGGTTTGGGATCTGCCGGTATTGACACAGCTGCGGGCGCAGCGATGACTGGAGCTGCTACGGCCGCCGGTGGTTGGCCGCCATCTGCTTCCCTAGGCTGCTCATAGTCTTCCAGCTCTATTTGTCCAGGCTCACCCTCCAACAAGGCAGCCGACTCTACTGCTGGTATGGCTAGCTCTGCAGCCAGGACCTTGCCTTCAGTTATCAGCCAATGATTTGGTGGTATTGAGAAATCTGTGAGGGACAGGGCCTAGTCAACACTGGCCCATGCCCAGAAGCCAAGGAAGCCGCCAAATGGGATTCATGCAGCCATTGTTGCCAACAACATGACAATACACATCACCCACCTGCACAAGGGTCAGCAGATTTGGCTGCAGGTACTGATTTTGAAGGCTTGGCCGCTGCTGCTGCTGCTGCCTTGGACGGCTTTCCTGCTGCTGCTGCTGCTGCTGCTGCTGCTTTGGACGGCTTTGCTGCTGCTGCTGACTTCTTGGGTGGCTGCTTCCTGCCTGCAGATGCTGCTGGCACAGTGCTCTTCTTTGCTGCCGCACCACCAGCGCTCTTTTTGGCTGGCGCACCACTGGCAGGTCCCTTCTTTGCTGCTGCGCCGCTGGCGGCTCCCTTCTTTGCCCGCTTAGGCTTGGGAGCGTAGTCGTCTTCATCTGCACGCCCACGTGCAGTAACTTTAGCAGAGAGAAGAATTGGCACATTTGAGGTGCACCTCCAAAATACAGCTGGTCGATGGTTGCATTTGGCCTTATTTACCGATAACCAGGATATACGTCCAAAGACTCTCACCCATCTCAGCTAGATTACAACACGGAAGCTACAGCCAAGCACCTGTGGGCTGTAGTATAGAACCCACCAGACTCGTCCATCTCGAAGTCGGATTCACTGTCACTGCTGGGCTCATCATCAGTTGCTTTGTACTCCACCGAGGCCGTGGGCTTTGCGGCTGCAGCATGAGATAGCAATACCCCCAAACTTGTCTATGAAGTCACAACTGCCATAGGTGTGGCTCTCACACTTGACACAACTTCGAGTAAGTGGCCGTCAGCAAGCACCCATTTCAATCTGCATAGAAGGCAGCCTTGTGATTGCTACAGTCCGTCCTACCTGGCGAGGCAGACTCCCAGCTGCTGTCAGTGTCATATTGCTCCTGGTAGCGGGCTTGGGCCTTGGGCCGCCGTGCCTGCCTGCCGGCTGCAGCAAACCCCAACTGTGGCACAGTCAAGCTGGCAGTTGTGGTCTGTTCTGGGTCTCTTGGTAATAGATATCCTGCCCTCTCAGTACATTCTTCCTGAAACTCACCACTGTTCGCTTTGCCTGCCACCACCAACATGAAAGATAGCATGCCGCATCGCATGGGCAAGAACTGCGTCCTAGCATACCTGACACAGGAGCAGGCTCATCGGCCTTGCGCTTCTTGCCACTTTGCGGCTGCTGGTGCTCTTCCTGCTGCAGACTGGGAGCACTACCGTCTGGTGGTGCAGCTGGAACGCCTGCTGGTTGTAAGCTGGCAAAGGCTGGCTCAACGCCGTCCAGTACAACTGAGGTGCCCGGCTGAAGGACATCAAGCTCTGCCACAGCACACTGCACCAGTGAAAGGCAGCGTGCAGTTCATTAAACAGTTCAGTAAACCACATTCGGTGGGTGCCAAGAACCTGCAGTCTGTTGTTGAACGTGGCTTACTTCCATTAGCACGTTCAGTGGAACAGCAGGCTGTGGATTGGCTGGTGTATCTGTTCTCCCCTCTTTCTTCAGCCTCAGTCTGCTCTCCATTTGCTCGTAAACAGCGTTGCCAGGCCGACTTATTGACGAGATAGTGCCGCTAGATGATCAGAAAGCATGCGAGAGCAAACGCTTTTAGCAGGAGAGGTACGAGCCGAGCCGTTTGGTAAGCGAAGGTGTCAGTAAGAAAGGCAGGCGAGCTTTAGGGGACAGCCTGGCTGACTTGAAGCATGACTTGACCCAGCAGCATCGCTGAGCATGCAACTCTTGGGCGCAACAAGCAGTTCTTTTGTTGCAGCCCAGCAATGTGAGCTTAAACAGGCAAACCTATCTCTGACATTACGGCTCTCGGTTGTGGGAAAGCCGCTTGTGCAGGGATATGCGAGAGCAACATGCCGCTCACACGAAGGGCTGAGGAAGCGCTAGCACAGCTCCTGAACCACCTGGGCTTCGACCCCCGTGCCGTTTCAGCATGCGTGGACTTGTTGCCGGCCTCCATGCTTCAAGGCGCCCACAAGCTCCTTGCTGCACACCCCCGCCTCACAAGCAGGGCTGCCTTACTTGGCATACTTCGGAAAAAGGAGCCTGTCCTGGTAGCGGGCCTCTTAGTGGTGGCGGCACTAGATGAGAGTCATGAAGTGACTGAGTTTCTGCTGTCCAGCGGCGCCCCTGCGACAGGAGTCGACAACAGGGGCAGGTAAGGCCAGGTGGACTTGGGCTGCTCCTGCCACTCACTCAGCAGGGATATGCCTTTGCCTGATGGCCTTCTGGGGTGACAGGCCCCGCATGGCAAGGTGTACAGCTCTGTTCTATACCTACATGCAAGTCTAATCGATACATGTTCTGCAGGACGGCGCTGATCGCCCTTGCGGCTTACCGGCGCCCAGCTCCATCTGGACTGGTTCGCAAGCTGCTGGCGGGTGGCTGTCCCATTAATGCCGCTGATAAGCAAGGGTGGACAGCGCTAATGTTCGCATTTGAGCGCGAGGACCTCAGTCTAATGTCTGTCCTCCTAGAAGCTGGTGCTGCCATGCCACCAGAGGCGTATCCCTGGCTTGCGCAGCTGGCTTTCCTGTGTTGGAACAGCTCAGAACTGGAGTGGTGCGCTCTGGCGCGCCGCGCGGTTGCTGCTGGAGCCGACCCCAGCAGCAGCATGTGGGATGAGCGGCTGCCTCTAGCAGCACTTGCCCGGAGCATGGGCCACTCGGGCTGCAGCTGGGAGTATCAGCTGGATCTGCTGGATACCTTGCTGGAGCTGGGTGCTGACGCTTCGGTGGTTGACAATGACGGCCTGACCCCACTCCACAACCTGCTTGACTGCCTAGACCCCTGCCATGACTTTGATGTGGATCGCTGCCGAAGGGTGGTGCAGGTGAGCTCGTACGATGCCATGTTTTCAGCGACTGATAGCATGTGGGAGCTACATGTCTGTACTGGCTGCTGAGGCTTGCCATGGAGATCATGAAGTTCGCTGCTGGACAGAGGCAGCCGCGGCGCTGGAGGGGGCCCAGCTCTCGACTCCTTCCTCCCACAGATTGTAAACCTGGCATTGTCAGCTTTTTCTTAAACTTTCACTCAGCCTTGACCGCTCTTCTGTCAGCTGCCTACAGAGAGGGGCTTTGGGCGTTTTTGCATGCAAGCAAAAGCTGTCTTGCCATGTGGTCTGCTGGATCTTCAAGGTCTGTGCTTGTGCCGCTCGCTGCAGCGGCTCGTCGCTGCAGGTTGTGAACCCAACGCCTACACACTCGCTGGCGAATTCAGCTGCCTTGGCCTGGTGCTAGACGCTTTGAAGCCGGCGTGCCGTGTGCCGCCAGAGCGCCAGAGAGGGTTGCTGTCGCTGCTTGATATTTTGCTGGAGGCTGGGGCTGACCCACTGCAGCCTGTGCTGGCTGGTGGCACGTTTCGGCCCCTGCATTATACGCTCTCTCTGGTGTCGGGGGAGCTGCTGCATGAGCTGCCAGCCATCGTGCTGAAAGTGGTCGAGTGAGTGGGTCATCTCGGCTTGTTCCTGGTCGGGGCAAAGCCAGCAACTCCCTTCTTGGACTTGTGCTTGTGACACCTGCTGCATCTGTGTGCTGGGCCACGATTGCAACTCCTGCCCATCCGGGTGCTAGCATATACTGACATTTCTCAACCTACACTGCACAGTGAGGAATATAGAGGAAGTGCTTGATGCTGGGCCTCTTAATGTTTTCACAGGATGCTCGCTTTGGCATCCGGGCTACCAGGCAACCCAGCATTCCCTGATGGCCCAAGTGTGCTGCAAGTGTGGCTGGATACTCTGCTGGATGAGCTGGTGTATGGCCCGGAGCGGCCATGCATGCAAGCCTCCAAAGCACACCTGGAGTTGACACAGGTCAGCCTTTGTTTATGAGGGGCAGCAGGACTAGTGAATGTATATTTCAAGTCAGTACTTCTGGGATATCTGGCGCCGTTCGTCACAGTTCGGAGCTAGACTGTAAAACATATCCCTTGACTTGTTGTGAGAGTTGCCCTATAAAATCATTGGTGAAGCGATTTGGTTCCAAAACACTGACAGTCAGTCTCCTCGCATGCGTTTTGGGGGAGGTATGCATTGTTGCCCTGACTGAGCCTCAGTAAGGTGCTGCTGCATGCGCAAGCCGTCGCATTGCTTTGCCCTCTTGATGTTCCAGCAGCCAAGCTATTTATACAGCGGCATGCTGAATGACTAGTATTTCATGATGACGGTAGCTCCCGGTCCTATGCAGGCATTGCTGCATTACTGCTACCCTCGGTACTGGCTGTACAGCCAACCCAGCCCAGGGGTTCTGCTTGAGGCAGTGCTGCATCTGGGCAGTGTCGAGCTGCTGACGCTGCTTATGGCTAGCTGGCCTTTGGTGGGCCAGGCAGCGGCCATGCTGACACAGATGGGCGGGACAATGACCAGCATATGGTTTGCCCTGGACAAAGCATTGGGGAAGCTCCTCTATGCCCCGGAACCCGACCCGCAGGTAGGGCTGCATTCTGCAGTCCTTTGTTGGCAGCATATGGAGGTTTTGGGTGAATGGGTTCGACGGGGCAGCGTGCAGGGCATGCCTGGTAGCGTTTGGTGCTGTCTCAACCAAATCTTTACTGGCCTCCCCTCGGCGGCTCTACCATGTAGGACTCCTTGCAGCTGGGCCGAGCATGCTGTTGTGCAGCGCACCCCTGTCAGCACGACAGCCACAAAGGACAGTCATACCCAGCCTTGGAGCTGTCATGCAAGGCTCCGCCCCTCTTCTGTCTTCAGGAGGGTTTAACCATGGCACATGCGGCCCCAGCACTGGCATTATGGCGCCAGGTCCCTGTTCTGACTCGTGCCGGTGCTTTCCTCGTGGAGCTACCCCCCCAGTACATGGCCGAGCTGCTGGCAATGCCGAAACCATGGGCCCACGACAGCATGGGGTAGGCCGCGTTCCGGCCCGTAGGTGCTGTTTAGGTTTGGGAGGCAGCTTTGGCATGGCGCGGAAACCAAGCTCCAGGGTGGTAATGAAACCTGTACTATGACGTACTTGCAACCCGCCACTGCTCGCCAGTATTCCTGTTGAAGGTGTGTTGACCCCTTGCTAAAGAACAGCCCGTCATTGACGCGGTGTACTTGGGTCCTGCAGGTTTATGCTGGTGACAGCCAGCTGTCGAGGATGGTCTCCAGACAGCCACTTCCTGTATCCCAGGCTGTTCAGGCAAGCTGCCAGCACGTTGCTGCTGATCAACGGCTGCCGCGGGTTTAAGAGGCGGTCGATAGCGCTCTACCAGAGACCGGTCACGCGCAGCCAGCAGCGGCGACAGGGGCGCAGATCTGTTGGCCTGCAGCTGCCGGCAGAGCTAATGGTGTGGATCCTGGCAAGGGCTTCACAGCCGGTGGTCTGCTGGTGCCCGCAACTGGTGCAGCACCTGTCTGTACCAGAGCGCCAGTGGCTGGAGTCTCTTGTGCCAGGCTGTACCTAGTCAGATGGCAGCTGTTGCACGCTGCTTGGTCTTCCTCTCGAGCTCTGCTTTCCTGGTCCTTGGCATGGCAGCATCAGCACAAGCGTATCCACCTCTTGTGACTGCGGTTGGTTTGTACTTGATGCTTGCCCAGTGGCTTAAGGTCTTTAGGTACTCTGGTTGCCGCTGTGAGAACTTCTTTGCACATGTGGTTCTGTAAATGCAAGTGACCATGCAGTAGTAGGGACTGACGAGGAGTGGGTGCCACAGTGTGACGGAAACCTTGCATTCTGTTGCACTGTGCTTGGTTTCAAGCTGTTGGGCATGTACAGCTGTTGCCAGGTATGGAGATTGCTTGGCTACTCTAGACAGGGTCTGTGGCTATCTTCTGACTGTACAGGGCCTGACTTAGGTCCCAGATGAAGGACCATGAGCAGGGGAGCTACCGGGGAAGCTGGGTGACCAGTATAGGATATTCATCAATTCTTGGACCTACCATGGGTGGTCCTCTTGCCTCTCACGTTTTTCTGAGGTCTTTTCCACCGGTTGGATCAGCTGTGGCATAGTTCACTATATCGTGCTGTCAGCAACCCCCCAACAGGCAAGTAGGGAGCCCTACGAAAGTGTAATTTTTAGTAACTTTGAGCGGCCCGTGCTCCATCATGCAGGCCGGCACAATCTATAGGGGCTTCGGTTGTTGCTAGTGAGAATGCAATAGCTGACTTTCTGCAAGGGTTGCGCTGTCCAAGGCGATTTCCATGGAGAATGATTGCGGTCGTGTGGCTGCCGTGGCAAACTGCCAGGTCGTTTGGGGCTCATGTTTGGATAATTGCGTTTAGCACAGCAGCCCACACCCTCGCAGCCGTTTGCCCCAGAGCACAAAGCACAGCTGGGTAATTCAGCTGATCAGAGTTGCTCAGTTTTGTGTTGCCCCAGGATGAGGACCTTCCTTGCTTTCGTTTGCCTCCTGGCGACAGTCATTCTTGTGCCAGGCGCCAGGGCCAAGAATGCAACCGCCACACTAACTGGCGCAAACCAGGTCAGGCAAATGCAGTGCAGGGCTCATGCTCAGGCTGTTGCGCATGGCCGTGGTTTTACCTGTCATTGCCAGCCCTGTACCAGTGGAGTGGCATGCATTGTCAGGACTGCATGTTGCATGGCAACGTTGGGTTGGATGCCCTTCAGCAAGACGCAGATCACACACGAACAAGCATGGCAGAGTGGTGGGTATGGGGTGCTGTTCCTGGCTTAGCAAGTGCCCCAGGTTCATGCGCGCTGACAATGTCCCGACTGGCAGCTGCCTACCATTGCACTGCCAGCTGGCACACTGCGAATGAAAGTCACTGTCGTTGAGCAGGTGGCCGCTACCCATGTACTGCAGGTGCCTCCCCTCACCACCACAGCAAGTGGCACCTGGGAGGCGGAGGAGACGGAGGGCGGCCTCGGCAAGTGGACATTGACCATCAAGAATGCCAACGAGGTCATCATGGCCCACATTCACCAGGTGAGCACTCAGTACGTAATTGTGTGTACCCGCTGTTCGTCAGTGATGGTTGTGGTGTGGTGAAAGTGGACCTACACACGCCTGGCTAACAGGCAGGGTGAGGCTCCGTCTAGCAGCATGCTGCTCCATTGGCAGGCATGTGCATGGCGACTGGGTAGCTGGCCTTTGCAAGACAACAGTCCGTCATGCCAGAGCTAAGATACAACCTGATACGCTGCCCACGGTCCATGTGGTGTGCAGATGCTGCAGTTGCCTTGCAGCACCGGTAGTGCGCGACAGTGATTGCTCCTCTTAAATCCCCAGGGCCGGTGGCACAGTTCCACGATCTTGCTTAGGTGTGCTTACAGCAATGCCATTTGCTCGTTTGTGTCTCCCCGCCCGCCTGGGTTTCCGTTGCACACCTGCTACCACAACCCACAATGCACGATACCAGGTCTCTGTCAGGTCCCCCCGAGCCTGTGGAACAGCTGCACTGCAGGGCTTTGCTGGCCAAAATGCCCTGAGCCTGTGGAACGGCTGTACTGCAGGGCTCTGCTGGCCAGAACGGCCCTGTGGTTCTCCAGCTGGTGCCCGAGAACGCGACCCAGCCAAAGCTCACAACCCCAGCCAGTGGCCCAAGTGCGCGCCTACACAACGCTATGCCCGCCCTCCGCATGCGTGACTGCAGCGCAGCTGCTCGGCTGCTTGCCATGCCACCTTGGACTGCTCCTCTGGCCAGAGCTTGGGAGTGGTTGTCAGAAACTTGCAGGGGTGCCATGGCGTTTCCACCTGCTCTAGGGGCTGCTGTTGTCTCCGAGGTCAAATGTGCACCGCCCGTCACGGCCTACTGGGTCCCAGCTGCCCTTCTGTCCACGACGCTGTATGTTGGCCTGCCTGCAGTGTTGGAGTACACCGGCGACATCACCACCGGCAACCTGACTGGACCCCTAGCCTCTAAGAAGGTTGCAGACCTAATCGCCCTGATGAAGAAGAATGACACATACGTAGGTTGGCACTTCAGGCCGGGTGATCTGGCTTGCTTGCTGGACTGTTCCAAAGTTGCGGACTGTGAGGAGAAGACCGCGCGCTGGATGCAAGGAACGAGCTGGGCGACTGCTTGAGCGCCAGCGCCCTGATGTTGGCCCAGGCATTAATGGCCCAGGCAACATTGCTGTAGGCACATGTGGGCGTGCCGCTGTGCCGCAGTGCGCTTGACTTATTGCCTCTTGCCAAGCGAGTGTTGGGAGTGTTGTGTGGGTACGGTGGCTATGGATAGTCTCAGGGTTGCCGTTAGGGCCGCATGTCTGGGACCCGTGCTGCATGTGGTACACCTACAATGACGCTCCGTGATACCCAAAACATGAAGGGTTTGTTGGTCTTTGCTGCAGGTCAATGTACATACCGTAGCTCACCCGGACGGGGAGATCCGTGGCCAGATCGTGTATTAAACTCGGTATGTTGTTAGCAGAACCTGGTGGCGTGGAGCTTCCTCATTTGTTGAACAGTTGACCACCAGGCATGTGTACAGCTTGCACCTATAGACGCGTCCGCCGACTGCATAGAGCATGTCAACCCCAGAAGTTGGACCACTTGGAAGAGCGCGCACATGGCTGGCCATAAGACTTGTCTGTGGTGCGTAAGCTTTGTGTTTCGCTCTTCCACTGATATTACCATACTAGCCAGGCAGCTGTGTTTGTAATATGCAAAGTTATGAGAGTAATAGGAGCAAAGTAACGAACGGCACTAGGAACAAGCAGAGGGCACTAACCCCAACCCTAAGGCGGGTGCGCAACTTCTTCAGTAGGTCTGTGCCAGGCTCAGATTGACTCCAAGGCGACTAGCCTTAGGGTCAGTAGGCCTGTGTCACATCTGCTCCTGGTCGGCAAGGCAAGAAGATAGTTGGAAAGGCCGCGGCACAGCACGGGGATGTAAGGACACTCGCAAGGCAGGGAAATAGGCCTGTGTCACATCTGCTCCTTGTCGGCAAGGCAAGAAGATAGTTGGAAAGGCCGCGGCACAGCACGGGGATGTAAGGACACTCGCAAGGCAGGGAAAAAAAGAGGTAAAAGGTGTGCAGCAGCCGGGAGTCGAACCCGGGCCTACTCCTTGGAAGGGAGGTATCATACCGTTTGACTACAGCTGCTTAGACGGGCGCAAAAGGAATTTCACCACTTATAAGGCGCCTGGCTCCTGCTTCCCTCGCCTATGTACATATGAACCTAGCTGCTTCCTCTTTCACCTGCTCCCCTGGGGTTCTCCAAACTTATCATCAGCTTGTCCTTTGGAAACCCCTGCCTTTTGTTCGTCCCCATTTTACCAAAGCTGTGGGTTCAGGCGACTCTAGTCTACCCCTCTTACTATACAGCGTTCGCCCATATTGCACAGTGCTGCGGCTCGGCCAATTTTAGCCTACCCCTCTTGCTGCAGCGCTCCATGTTAAGCCAAGGTTGCAGTGCTGTAGGGAATGAAGGCATAGGTGAGAATGAAGACAACAACACATCGAAGCGCGACAACATACAGAGCTGCTTAGCTACGGATGGCACACCAGGTAGTCAGGCCTAAGCCTACACATGCTTCAGCGCAGCGTGCCCTGTTGACTGTATGTGCTTGAACAGCTGGTTGCGAGATGCAAAGTCCACTCCGCACACCGAGCATGAAAGGGCCCCATCCCCCTGCTGCTGCTCCGTGCCTCCCCTGCCTGCCTGCCGCTGCTTTCTTTTCTCCTTGGCGGACAGCTTCACGCCTGCAGCAGGAGCCTCGTCTGCTGCCCCTCCTGTCGATGAACGCGCTTGCTGCTGCTGTTGCTGCTGCTGTTGCTGCTGCTGTTGCTGCGCGTGGGGCACACCCCTGCCCTTGCCCCGCTGCTTGGGCCCCTTCTTGCCCCGGCCCCAGTCGTCCTCATCACCACCACTACCGGGAGCGTTGCCACCGCCCAGCCTCGCCTCGCCTAGCTGCTCTGTCAGTCCCTTCACTGCAGCTACAACCTCACCGGCTGGCTCCACGACATCTGCAGCATCAGAAACACGGCCCGCCCCGCCTCCACCTAAACCGCCGGCACGTGGCCGCTGTCTCCGCTTGGCCTGTGACTGTGGCCGAGAGGCTGCCAGCATGCGCTGCAGCATGTCTTCCTCGTCCTCTCCGCTGCCCTCTCCCTCACTCCCCTCACTCCCATCCTCCTCACCGCTGCTGCTGCTGACCTCCTCACTTGCATCGCCCGCTTTACCACTGCTGCTGCTGCTGCTGTCACCACCGCTGCCACTGTCAGAGGATGCGGTGCCAGGCTCTCCGCCTGACACATTGCGGCCCTCAGCAGCCTCTGCAGAGCCAGCGCCCTCGGCTGGGTCCACTTGGCTGCTGCTGGGGCGGCTGCCCCCTTGGTGAGTGGCCACAAGCCGTTCAAGCAACGAGTCCTCATCTAACTCACTCCCCTCCTCATCATCACTTCCACTCTCGCTATCAACCTCACTGCCCAGGTCTGCCGACGGAGCACCGCTGGCAACTCGCTGGTAGCCCCGCCTAGAAGCCGCCGCGGCGGCGGCGGCAGTCGAAGCATCCTTACTGGCAGCTTCACCACGCCCTGTGCTAAGCGACTTAGCTGCTTCATGCTCTTGCTGGCTGTCCCCCTGCCACTTGCCAATCGCATGGCTGCCGTTCTTTCTAGTGCTGCCTCCCCGGACTGCTGCTGCTTCTGCTTGCCGGCCCGGAGCGCTGCCTCGAGGTGCTAGCGGCTCCTCCTCGCCACCGCTGCTGCTGGCTGAGTCAACAATCGACTCATCATCACCCTCCCCGGGGTCGCTGCCGCTAGCCAGCCCCGCCTCATCCTCTTCTAGGGCAGCCCTCAGCAGCTCCACATTCTCCAAGTGCTTCTTGGACCTGCAGCCATCCAGGCAGCCAGGTAGGCCAGCATGACGCCCTTTCCATGAAGCCAAAGGCTTCAGGGGATGCCTCTCAAGCACATGGGACCCTTCTAAGCAGCATGTCCACCTGTTCATCAACAGAGCGCTGCTATAAGCAAGTAGTACGCCGCGCACGCAGAGGCTGGCCACTTGAAGCCCAGCAGCCGGTGAGCCCATCACATGCACAGAGTAGGTCTGATGGAGGGTGCGAGGCTGCGCACCTTTGGTGGTTGTCAAAGGCGGGGGCACTTTTGAAGTGCTTGTCGCAGGCGGCGCAAAACCACACCAGGTTCAACGCCTCGTCCTCACTCTCCTCGTCTGCCACCAACCAGGGGAGGGGTAGAGGATTGTTAACCACTCCTCACCACTGGGCAAAACGCACACTCAAGACACAGGTATATTGCTGCTGTGCAGGTTAAACACGCTGCTGGCGGACTGAACACACTGTTGAAGGACTGGGTATGCGTGATGTGCGCTGCACTCCACTGGTAAGCATGCTGCTTGCAAACATGGCAGCGGACCTGCGGAGTACAAGCACCAAGCAGGCTGCACACTGGCTCACCTGCGGAGCTGCCTTCTGAGGCGGCCTGCACCCACTCGGCTTCACGATACTCTCGTAGGCGGGCTGCACGTTGGGCCTGCTCCTGATCACGCCTGCAACCAAGCCGGGACCAGCAGCAACGGGACATTTTCAGCAGGTGGGTTAGCTCTACATCTAATGGAGGTGTGCTCTCCGCACCGGCGGACTTGTGTTTATGACATGAAGTATCAGGCTAGGTATAACGCGCGGGTTGCGCACACCCCCACCCACCCACATAGGCACAACCACAGCACCCCGTGGAAACCCTCTTGCCCCACTAACCTTCCAAGCAAAACAACCAAGTGGCACACACTCACATTCGCCGCCTGCATGTTCTTGACGCTGCTCCCGCCACCATGCATCAACCACCCCCGGTGGTGGTAGCAAACAACCCTCTGCTGCCCTCTCCCTCCCTCCCAACCACCAAACCCTACATCCTTGCAGCCCCCCAGGCCTCACCCACCTGGCCTTCTCCTCCCTCTCCCGCTCCTCTCGCCGCCGCGCCTCCTCCACCTGCCGTGCCGCCACCCGCTTGTCGCGCTTCTTGAGGAAGCCCACCAGCTCCCGCACCGCCTCGTTGTACTCCTTCTTCACCACCCGCCGCGCTTTCTCGTTCTCCTGCTCCATCGCCCGCCGAACCTGTGGGGCAGCATGACATAATCGGGCAATCCCGTTACTCTTACCACACGCGAGGTGCTCCTCCCTCCCTGGTCTATGGCTATGATGCACATGCTTTACCTACGGAGGCATGCAGGCAAGCACTTGTGAATGGCACTTAATGCACACCGCTGCGCAGCCTGGGTCCGATCTCCCCCTCGGTTCCTCGCCTGTCTGTACCCTGGGCAGGGCTGTGACTGGGTGGGCGGCAGCCAGCACCGCTCGGAGCTCTGTAGACTGCAACTCCCTGCCGGGGCTGACCAATGCCAGGGTAGCGACACGAGTTGGGAATATCCTTAACTGCCTGGACAACGGAACTTACCCGGCGGTTGGGCGCAGTAGTGGGGTTGTACTGATCCGCCCAGGAGAAGTCCTTGACAGTGGCAAAGCCGCCCCACTGGGCGTAAAAGGCCGACACCTCCTCCCAGGGCGCGCTTGAAAAGCCTGCAAGGAGTTGGCAGTACAGCGTCGGGACTGCTATTGAGACGCCCGCCTAAGCAGTTCCCAAGCAGAAACACCCCAGCAATCCCGTGCCAATCCATAAATTATGCAGGGCACATCCGTGGCCACCCCCGCCTCAGTCCACCAGCAACAGCAACAAAGGCAGCCGCCACAAGTGTGCACATGCTGCTGGGGCGGCTACTGCTGCAGGTCGAGTCGGCAGCACAGTGCATCGTGTGATCGTACCAAAGCAGGGGAAGGGCCCTGGCGGCCGCTTGCCCTTACGATCCGCCCGCCTCTCATGCGCCTCCTGCTCCTGCTTGGCTAACCGCTGGAAGAGCTCATCGTACACACCATAGAAGCCCTGCAAGACAGGACGAAACACAACAGCATACAATAAGAAATGACCAGGGAAAAGGGAGGTGGAAACTTGGGGAGCGACATCCCCATGGGTCAGTCGAAGAAGCCAGCTGAAGCGCGAAGGGATAGGCAACCAGGTCAAGCCAGAAAAACGAGAAGGGCAAAAGGCCTTGACGGATCTGCTGTGGGAGATGCTTAGCCGGTTGCCCTCCCAACCTGCATGAAGCACATGTCCTTGTCATGCCCATGGACTTCCCCTGTTAGCTGCTTCAACACTGCCTCACCCGCGGCCCGTCGCCAAAGCCGCTGAAGCATGCGGAGGTGAAATAGGCATACAGGTCCACTTCATCATCAGGCCGCTGCCCTCCTGTAAATCCAGTGGAAGAGCCCGCCTGGTGGCGCTCCCCAGAGCGCATGATGGCATCCTTGTGGCCGTCATACCTGCAGGGCTTACACGGGAGCACCAAGGGGCTGGAATGCACTGGAAGACAGTGAACGGAAGGCGGGGTTCGGGCAACGGCGAGCCGGCTGCTTGTGCTTGGAACTGGTCGAGCACGGGGAATGCTGACAGCCAAGCCTCTTAACCGCTTCTATATTCAACAAGCCATAATAGGAGAGTTAATGTCAAAAAAATTGTCAAAATGCAATCCTCAAACTTGCCCAACGCCTTTGAAAGCCAACAGGCTTACTGCTGACTCGAAGTTCTGCAACAAAGGGGGTGGCCGGCAGCTGTCCTTGCCCGCCTCCCCAGCTAGCCATCGCTCACCAAGCACGCTCGTGAGGGTCACTTAAGATCTCATACGCATTTTGAATCTCCTTGAACTGCTCCTCGGCGAACTCCAGGTTATCCTGGTTCTTGTCTGCAGCAGGCCAGCAGGTTTAGGAAGCTGGGGGCGGCTTGCGGCACAATATGTGGCTCTCTTGGGCCCAGGACAGGCCGATTTGCCTTGCTCTACCCACACTATGGCCAAGGGGTCGCCAAGAGAGCTGTATGATGCTTCTGAGGAGTGCAGACACAGGATGCACAAACAACCTATGCAGGGACCAAGGATATCTGCCAACGTGCACCCACAAGCTCACCACCCCTCACCAGGGTGCCAACGCAGCGCCATCTTGCGGTATGCTGTCTTGATGACCGAATCGTCTGCATCTGGGGCCACGCCCAGCACCTCGTAGAGATCACGCATGGCCATGGCGGGCAGGCTCGGTCAATAAGCTTTCTATAGAGCTGCTGTTGATTTCATCAGTGGCCTTGAAGGTTCTCTAGGTCCACCCCCAACAGCAGCTGCAACTTACATTCACCTCATCACCACTGGTTGCATGCAGCCTTGCCCAACTTCACAAGATAAATCTCACGCTTGTAATTACCAAAGTAAATCCAACGGAGCGTGATGTTCGCGCCTAATGGTGCCACAGCCCTCTCCTCAGAGAGGACCTGACAGCAGGCAAAGCACGCCTTCTTGTGGGCGCCACCAGCAATAGTGAGCGACCCTTCCAAAGGCTCCCCTTCCCGCCCCAACGCCAAACCTCAATGCCAAGCCCCAGACATACATCTGCTGGTGCAAATGCTCATATTGCAGCTGTCAGGGAGCCAGCAAACAGATGTGTGCAACCTGACGCACCACCCCTCACTCCAGGGTCCGGTTCCTGAAGTTAGCAAACTTGGTGGTGGTGCTGTACTTATAGGCCACTCCCTGCTCCCCCAAAAAGGCCTCCAGCTCCTGCCTCAGCTTCTCTGGCTCAGTCTGCAACAGCAAGCTTTGGACAGTCGTCATAGCAACCCCAGCAACCGCACGTGCAGCAAGCCAGTGCTGGTGCTGACCTTACACATATCAGTAAACCAGCAGTGCTTTTCATCACGGAGCACCAGCAAATATTATTGACAGCAACAACAGAAGTAGGACTCAAGCCAGACATAACTGCAGCAAGCCCCGCCACTCGCTCCTCATTGGTCACCATTTCCGATTCTCCCAGGCATCACGCGCCACGATTTGGTACCAGCTATGCCTGCCTGGTCATGACTTGCCGTCACCCCATCATAAGACAACTTACACCGTGTGCCACCTATTCATATTCTATGATCTGTCCGCCTACCGTCTCACACTCCAGCTCATAAAGCGTGCCCCACTCATACTTGGTCTCATCTAGCTCCAGCAGGTGTTCCTGCCAGTCAAACTCCTGCCGCGTGTTCTTGAAGCCGCCAAGGCTTACCAGGCCTTCCATGCTGGGATAGGACCTGCACTGGGGTGAAAAGGAGCTGGTGCTGAGCTGCTAGAAGTCGGGGACCAATGCACAATGGTCAGCATGGTTATGTTCACACACCTCAGCTCAGGCAGCAAGCAAACCCAGCCTTGGCTGGTACACCGCTCCTACCACATGCAAGTCGCCATGGGCACAGCCTTGCTACATCTCGTCATGCGAACTATAAACAGACAGAGTCCTTGCAAGTCAATATCCTCTCAACCCACTCTCGCAGCTTGGCCATGAGTGGTATATCCAGGTGCAGCAGCCGGCTGGGGTCCGTGAGGAACACCCTTGCCTGCAAAACACCACTAGCACAATCCTCAGCAAGTAAGGGCTGTATTGCCTGCAGCAACACATGCATGATGTTACATGACACCGCTGGCTGGGCCCAAGCAGCCGTGAATGCAAAGAAAGCAGGCTGCCGTGCTGGCAGAAAAGTCTAAACAAGTACCTGCAAAGGGTCCACGCCTTCTTCCTCCTCTGGGGCACGTCCGATGCCATCTTTCAGCACCTGCCGACCCTGCACAATGCAGGCAGGCAGATGCGCTGGGAAGTGGCACGACTTTCAGCCCCGCATTGGGCATTGTCACAACCTCTGGGATACTGACACCGTGTAAGGAACTTCATAAGTTTGTTGCTGCTGCGCAACCCCATATAATCTCATGCTCCAGGAGCAGCAGTTATCCCCCTAAGTATCATGTTGATCAAATCCCTTGCCATGCACAGCAGGCAGGACACAGTGCACCTGGAACGCCTCGTTCTGTGTGTAATTTGGTGACATTACTACCCAACTTTGGGTGTCATTGAGCACATAGCATCTCACCTTGAGGGTTATGACTGCTTTCTTGTCTATACCATAGAAGCGCACCCTCAGCACCACCCGCTGCGAGCTCAGCTCCTGCTTGCTGCCATCAAAGAAGAAGTTCTCCTGCTCATGAGTGATTCTGTAGCTGGCCTGCACATGCTGGACAACACCTACTCCACCACCAGCCACGAGTGACAGTACACTGCTGTGCATGGTTTCTGTGCCTTATTCAGGTGAATTGCAGAACCAATTCTGCATGTGAGGTTCTGGCACTCCATTGTATGGCTGTTCAGATCATGTTCGCAGGACGTTTTCATTGCCTTGAATGTGCACAGTCACACGCCTGAAGTGCCTTGGCAAGTTTGGCATGAGCTTCGGCGCCAGCTAGGCGCAGCTTAACCTCCACCTGCAGTAGGAAATAAGGTAGCAAAAACAGATATTATCTGTGTCCAGGGGGAAGAAGCCAATTTTCAGTTACTCACACGCTCAAGGGATAACACATGCAGCGTGCCAAAGAATGGGCTACGCTTTGGCGAACATCAAAGCTTACTTCGCTGGAACCACTGCATTCCAGAACAGCAATGGACCACGACTGTGACATACCTCCATCACTTCTGCAGGCCTATTCGCTGTGCTGCTGTAGGCTTCTTGCCTGGTGCCTGCATATACAATTCAACAGCAATCACAAGCCTCTGACCATACAGCTGACTGTGCCACCTGATATAGTACTCTCACACAGGGAAAGAAAGGGCAGCCATGAAGGGTAGGCAGACCCGGCCTCTCCAGCAGTGGCACCCACTGTGAAGAGCGGCGACAGCGGCTGCTTGTCCTGCCGCTGAGCTGCTGCTTGCAGGGCCGCCTGCTGCTGCTCTCGCTTGATGGCGTCGTACTGCACGGAGTGCGCAAGACAACATAGTAAGGGCGCCTTGAGCCTATGTGGTACGGCAGGTTGCTTCACAAGGCAGACTTGTTTGATCATGGCGAGTGTTGCTGCAACGCCTCAGCCATCAATAGCGCTACTCAAGCTGCGTTGGGACTGCCGTACCTCTTCCTTGTCTTCTGGTTTGAGCTCGATGCGCGTAGGCTTGCGCTGCAGCATGCCTCCACCCAAGCAGGCGATGCGCTTTGTGCGCAAGAGTTGCACTGAGCATCAAGATCCACCGGCAGAATACTAAAGGGCAGGTAGAGGGCTCTCACGAGTCAGCCGTGCTGAGCGTGCCTCCCCTCCGCCAAGCGCGCCCGCTCGGAAAGCCCTATTGCAGCTTCCCCACTGCAGGGCAACAACGAAGGGCAACATGGAGCCCAAGTCCAAGGCAGCTGCTGCCGTTGTCTTCCTAGCGGGCCTCCTGGTAAGTGTATCTGCGCCATGATCCACCTACCGAACTGCGTTTGTGTCTTGCTTCCCGAGCTTCCTGTGCTTGAAATCTGCTTGCAGGTAATATCTGTTACAACTCTGGACGTGCAGCGGCAAATCCACCAGAACAGCGCACCCGTGACCGAGCACCAGAAGCGAGCCCTGGAGGATTTTGTAGAGGCTCGGCGTCAGAGAGTGGCCAGCAGAGAGTGAGCAGTGCAGCACGCCGTAGCAGTAGGGTGTAGTAGGCGGTGTTATAAGCCGGGGTTCGTCACTAGCAGAGGACTTGTGACAAGCCACACGAACAGTGCAGGGGCAGGGCACTTCGGGGCAGCGAGCAAATATATAATGTTACAGGGTGCCAGGATAAGCCACCTCGGCGACTGCAGGCCGAAAAGCTTTCTCTCACGGCCAGCAGCCAGGCAGCAGAGAGCGAGGCAGCAAGCATCCTGGGTGTGCGCAGCAGCCAAACCCCAAGACCCCTACCGGCTGCTGCAAGTAGAGCGAGGCAGTAGCCGAGCAGAGGTCAGGGCAGCCTATATACAGCAGATCAAGCGACTTCACCCCGACGTGAGCGTGGACGAGGACACGACTGAGGCTGCTGCGGCGCTGAATGCGGCATATGAGGCCATTCTTCAAGGTATGGGGCGTGGTGATTGCTGTGTGAGCTTTGTGCTTGCATGTCGGTGCACCTGTCCAACCCGCCGGAGCCACCTTCAGCTGCAGCAGCCTTTCTATGAGTTGTTGGCCTGGCATGTCGTCTAACAACAGGAAGTGGGGCTCTGCCTACCGACTTTGGGTAGTTCTGACACCTACGGCCCGTGCCTGTGCTGCAGCACTGGAGAGAGGAGAGTTGGTCGGCGGGGGGCGCCAGCAGCGCGACTGGCTGGATGTCTTCGACCTGCCTGAGGCACCACCCACCCAGGTCTTTGTCAATCCCTTCGCCTGCTACAACGTCAGCCCCCTAGACTGGGAGCAGCTGCAGCAGGTAAAATGTCAGTTGTGCAGTAGGTTGTGGCCATGGGAGCCTGCTGCAGCAGGGCATGTCAAGAGCTAGCAAGATGCCTGGTGGCAAGCTGTGAGCCTGGCCAGAGATCTGCAAGGATGAGGTTGGGGCACCCTGGATCTGGGCTAGTTTGCGACCTGACATGGATGTTGGTTCGTGGACTGTGGCATGGAGCATTGGTGTCCTCCGGCCCCGGTCAGGTGTCCTTTTGTGGTCTTGCCGTGCAGGTCGTGGCAGGGGCACAGGACCCAGAGGCAGCCCTCATGCGGGCCGGGGTCGGTGTTGGTTCAGGGCTTGGGATAGTGTACCTGTCTCCAGAGCAGCTGCGCATCATAGAGGAGGAGCTGGAAAGGATGACCCTTGCTATGGATGTCATTACCATTGAGGTGAGGGCCGCTGGGGATCAAGAGCCAGAAGCAGCTCACAGCGCTTCTCTGGCGTGCCGGTCGGTGTGTATGCAGCCCTCGATCACAGTCCGCATGCTAGCCGGCCAGGTGTAGAAGACAGGGTGGAGTGGGGGGGTGTACCTGTTTGCCTTGTGGACCTGACTGGTCTTCCAGAAGGGCAGGGTGTCATGAAAACATCAAGGACTATCCACTGCTTGGCTGCAGCATTTACGCACTTGCCTGTGCGATGCATGCAGTGACAGGGGTTGCTGTTCATGACAGAAAGGTTTCTGCGCCCCTTGTGGCATTGTGCAGGTGGCCTCCTACTTTGTGCGGGACTGCTTGTTGCGAGCCAGGGTTGCAAACAACAGGATGGAGTCCAACAATGCAGCTGGGAGGTGGTAGGTTGGCACTGAGCATTTCTCGACGGTATTACGTCCTTTCACTAGTAAGGTGGGCAGGGAGTGAGAACAGAGAGTGGGCGGCGAGCTGCACTGGCAGCGCCGGTTGCAGAAGTGCACCTGAGTCTCTTATGTCGGACAGCCAGTAGCTTGTACCAACAGTGACGCGGGGCAGATCCCTGATGCGCCTTGAGGACACACACTGTACTGCTGGTGACGCAACGAAGCTAGGGTGAGTGCGCTGCACTATTTGGAGGCGTCTGTCTCTGTGTCTGTACCAGTGTTGGGTTGCATGAGTACCAGGGGGAACTGTTGAGGGGTTTTGTAGACTGATAAGAGAAGCAAGGGTACTGTATGTACCTTGGAGTCTGTGCTCAGGGTGGGGTGACAGACAGATGAGCCAGACAAGTGCTTAGGCAGGTTGCCCGAGTTGAGGTATGAGCTGCTACCTGGTTGTTACGGAGTGAATGGGGACCGCGCTCGCGCGCGGCTCCATTATACTGAGTATTGTCTTCGGTGTAACGGCGACTTGGAGTATTTAGCCGCCGTTTTTTGGAGCGCTCCTGCGAACGCTGTGGCGAGCATGCCGGGTTGAAATCACGCTGTAAGGAGGGTTCGCTCCTGAGCTACAAGCCAGGCCTAGGACAGAGGCTAAAGCGTCGTCTGCAGCGAGAACGGGGCCGGGATACGGCGGAATCCGTTTGAACGCGCCGCCTTTGCTGAGTTTCGGTGAGACCCGACTGCGTGCGAGCCCTTGGTTCGAGGTTCGTATGTCAAGCGAGAGCGGCAGGGAATTCCCCAGGTTTGAGGTCAGGCGCCGAGCGAGGCGACAACGCCTGTGAGCAGGGGCTGCAGATACTGCCGTTCTTGCTTGGATTTTCGGTTGAGGGGCTCCTTTCTTTGTGGCGTTGCAATAGCCGTATACGGTAGTTGTAAAATCGAGGATGAGGTCGGGAGCAGCCGGTCAAGGGACGCCGGGGGAGCCACCGACAGATCGGGGGTATCTGCTGACGAGGCAGGCAGCAGCTGCGTGAAAGCCGAGTCAGCACCGCGCTCAGCCCAGAGAAGGGATTGCACGTTATGTATATAATGCTATGTTCTGATCGTTTCATTCACTCCGTCCCGCATCGCGCACGGTTGCGCGGGCTGGGAAACCTTGTTATTGGTGGCAGGCAGTGCAAACAGAGAGGAGATCAGGTCGACTGACCGGGCTCCATGCAATTATGCTCTGGGTGATGCCTTACTTCTGAATTTTTGGGGGATCACCCTTGTCATGTGGCCCTGTTATAGTGCAGTGGTGATGTCTGATTGCCTGCCCTCATGGGTGCCTCTAACAAACACGTGCGGTGTATATGGGATTGAACAGACTGATTTAAGATGGAAATGCACGTGACAGGAAGGGGTCAGACAGCAGTGTGGCGGGTGCTAGCTGCGTCAAAAAGCAGGCGAAAGTAGATTGCAGATTGATTTGCAGGGCCTGGCTTTGGACCGCAAATTGCTTACCACCGATACTTGTGAACTACCACTGAAGCTGATATGGGATACCTGGATACCCTTCGGACCCCAGCAGCCCGTGTACTAGGCAATGATCCTTACAATCGTGCAATTCTAGTCCTCGGAAACACAGCAGCTTCGCAGAGGGGGCAGAATGGACACTGGTTCCCTGTGTCGAGCAAACAAAACGCAGAGAAAGCACGGACATCCAGAGGCGCGTTGGCACAAGTGGGGTTTCTTCTCAGGTGAGGACACAAGCAAGAGAACACAACAAGCAAGGTGGCTGGCCTTCCAGGCGGACCACCTGGCACTGGTGCAGGGTACACAGAGGCCACAGGGTAGCTACAAACCAGAGCCGCAGTGTAACAAGGCAATCAAATGCGTCGCAAGTACACCCGGGTCGGCTGCTTCCGCCGGCTCAATCGCATTGCAAACCAGTACGAACATCCTCCCAGCACTTAGCCGAGCCACGAGCCCATGCAGCCAGCTGGGCACCTAAACAACGTTACTGCACAATGTAGTGCCCAGCCAGCGCCGCGAGCCAGCGCCCCTGAACAAAGCCCTCGCTGGGTGGTGAGTGAGGCAGATCGCCATCGCAGCCAAGCCTGGCTTAGACGGGGACCACCTCCTTCTGGGTCACCTTCTCATACACCTCACGCACCTGCACCAGCAGCAGCCACAGGTTGCTAAAGCCAAGCCACAAGCTGCCATGAGGTGGACCACCCAGCGTACAGCACAGCAAGGGCGGGCAAACTGGGAGGGATAGGGCACATATGCAAAGCAGCAGGCTACAAGGCACTGCCCACTCCCTCAACGGCAGCGAGCCAACGCGACTTCAGGCATCCCAAAGCCACCACCGTCACGCGGGCAAAGCCACCGGGGGATGATCTATCAAGCCCCGCCGCCCCCACCTTGAGCCCTGCGATTGTCTGGAAGAGGCCTGTGCCGTTTGTGGAGCCGGGGAAGGACGAGTTCTTGAGCATCTGCTGCGTGATCTCGCCGTAGAACTTGGCGCTGGTGTTGGACAGGTGGCTCTCAATGTAGATCAGCTCCTCCAGCTTGTCAAACTGCGGGGCAAGGGAATATTCCAGTCAGATTCCTAGTCAAGTCCAACAGCGTACCGCCAGCTGGCCATGCTGCAGTGCCCCAAGTGGGGCCAACAAACTAAAAGCTGCGGGCAAGGGGCGCGTAAGCACTGACGCATAAGAAGGCGCCACGGGGCAGCAACACGGAGACTAGTCACACGAGTTGGGACGCCCGCTTAGGCTGCCACCTTAGCTGCTGGGTCTAGTGGGGAGGGCTGGGGGTTCCCTGGGGTATGTGAGCGCGCCCCGGCCCGGCCTACCGCTGCTGCTGCTGTGCTTCGGGGTCCTTACCTGGCCGTCCATCTCCAGCACAGAGACCTCCTCGCCATAGTAGGTGTCAGGGCCGTAGAACATCTTGATCCCTGCAAGTAAGCATTGTGCGCCTCATCAGTCAAGCCAGGCCGGTTGCCAATACCACCATGTCCGGCCTTGCTGACAACCGCGCAGGCATGGAGGAGCCTGGGGCATATCCCACAGCAATACCTAGGGAACGGCCAACCGAACAGAATACACCAAATATACGTGAGCAGTGGCATGCCGCAAGCGGACCATGATAAGCAGCACCACTGGTCTTGGTATGAAGCTGCTGCTAGCTTCCACAGATCTTAACAACAGATGACTCAACCGCACATGCGGCACCAGGGGCAAGCCGTACTCAACATGCAACATCACTATGCCCCCTTCCTCCACATCCACCCCAACCTGCTGTGCCTGCGCACCAGAGCGCCCACCTCCCGCCCAGCACACAACCAGGTATGGCAGGCCACAGGCCTCTCTCCCCTCACAGCACGTAAGCTCCCACAGGCCCAGCGCTTACCGGGGTAGCTGCATGTGAGCTTGCGGCCGCATGGGATCCAGGACACGGTTGAGCCATCATCAAAGAGGTAGACCGGGTCAAAGTTCTTCTTGGACTCTTTCTGGATCATGCGCACGCGCAGGATCTTGCCCTCCTTCTCGTCGGGGATCAGCTGGGTGGGCAGCACCTGCACATGGCAGGGGGCCGGCAGAGTTGATGTCAAGGTCACATCCCACATGGCCTCGAACTATCTCCTCTTGGCTTCATACCAACTACCACCAGTTCCCAAACTGCGGCAACCACAACGTGTAGACAGATGAAACACTTCTGTAATAAGGGCTCACACATGTTGTCAGCTAAGTATGCCCCTAAGCCACAAGAAACAACTGAGAAAGACGTGCGCTGATGCCACTGGTAACATTCCTGGCGCCGCTCACGACTGCTCAGGGCCCAGGACGTTTGCCCAGCTGCTTCAAGTTGGCGACTGTGGCGCCCTATGCCACTGTACATCCTTGTTGGGTGCTACTAACTAGGCTAATGGCCTGCAACAGACTCGCTCAAGTGGTGGTCACGGCCCTGCCTACCTGGATGATAAGGTCTGCCTTCTTCTTCTGTGGGTCAATGTAGGCATCAAAGTCGGGCTTGCGGGCCTCAATAGATGCCTGTAGCCAGCCAGCCAGACAGCCAGCCACTCGCTACCCAGGCTACCTCCAGATGTAGCAATGGCGGCTCAAAGCAGTCTTGTAAAACTTCAAGGGGCGAATACGCACCGCAGAACAAATCTGCCAAGTCCTGGAAGCTCCTCTACATATAAGCATGAGTCAGTGGCGCATCGCATGACCCCAACGCACCTTGATCGACTCCAGGGAGTGGCCACGCTCTGCCATGTCACGCTGGATCTTCCACGCAAACTTGGTCTCGTCTGCAGCAGGGTAGGCAGCAGGGTAGGGTACATGACCTGCCCGTCATCTCAGGCCGACAAGACCATGGCAAGAATGCAATACCTCCGCCGATATTTTTGGCTGGAAGGAACTGAAGTGCCTACTTCACAGTGCTTTCGACACGCAAGGCCCAATTAATCGCCCCTAAACCAACGTACACAAACACCACCAGGAATGCCCCTCCAGTGCTTCGAGGCCAGACCCACCGGAGATGTCCAAGTAGATCTTGAAGTCCACAAGGTCATTCACGCGGTCGTCATAGAAGGGGTGCAGGCCCTCAATGACCAGGATCTTGGGGGGCTCAATGCGCTCAGGCGGGTCCAGCAGGCCGGTCACATGGTTGTAGATGGGCTTGTCAACGGCCTTGCCCTCCTTCAGCGCCTTGACCTGCATGGAGCAATTCCTGGGTTTCGAATGCGGATACAAGGGGTCCAGCAAGCCAGTCACGTGTTGGTAGTTAAACTTGCCCCACAGCCCTTGCCCGCAGGGTCAATGCCTCCTCAGACACCAGTGGTTCGCCGTAAGGATCTTTTGGCTGTAATCAGCAACGGTTGCAAAGCACACTGATTATGCAGCACACTATCAGGATGGACAGTGGTTAAAGGTCAATAATGCCCCTTCAGCACACTGCCTTTAGCCTTTCCGATGCATGTTGGTCGCGCGGTACAGCGCACCAGGCCCCCTTCAAGCCAGCAACCCCTACACCAATGACAGCCTCAGTTTTTCTTTCATGTCCATTGAATAAGTCGCAGGGGGTGTCCCTTGATCCCCATGCTGGCCACTTCAGAGACCCACAACCACGCACCACCTGTGCTAACTCCCTCGCGCCGCGCCAAGCGCACCTGCTCATACATAAGGTCAAAAGCCTGTGCCTCGGGGGCCAGGGCAGTCACACCAGCCTTCTTGCGGCCATTGCGGTCCAGTTTGTGGTAGTCATCCAGGCAGATGACAGTGGCCATGTCGCTGATGAGGGTGTTAGAGTCGGGGTTGCCGCCCTCCTGCAGACAAACCAAGCTTTTTGCAGTCAGCAGTGGGGAGCTGGCCACCCTGAGTCCAAGGGCGAGGGCTGCAGAAGTAGGTGCCGGCATAGCCCCTCAGCTGCGCAAGACGGCCTATCTGTCTTCACGATGAATTTCCAAACGATATTTTCTTGTCCAAGGGTCACACTGACTGCCCTGCGCAGGATTGCTAATCTGCCATGTCAGCCACGAGCTAGACGCTTGGGCTCTGACCAGTCCCGGCCACAGCAAGCCTTGGATGAGAGTGACTCACAGGGGGCTTGGGTGCACCGCCAAAGATGGAGGTCATGCGGCGCATAAAGGTGGACTTGCCGCAGCCAGAGTCGGCAGCCAGGCCGATGACGACCACTGCAAAAAAGTGCAGATCGCTAATCTTAGGTCTCTCCACTAAAATCCTTAAGCAAATGGCACCCATGCGGGCCGAGAAAGCGCTTACCCTTGTCGTCAGCAGCGCGGACCACCACAACGCTCCTGGTGGTGAAAGAGGAGGCCTTCATGGCCTTGGCAGAAGGAATACGGCCGAAAGTCACTGCTGGCTGGATGCTAGAGGTGTTAACCTGGCGGAAGGCAGCGGGGCGAGCCATGCGGGGACGCATACTGGCCACGCTCTGAGCCACGGGCGCCTTGGCGGTCTGCATGGTTGCTGCCATACTGGTGGTTCCGGCTCAGACAGCAGCAGAAGGCCAAGGAACGCTACGCCTGGTTTGGCGCACCGTTTATGGTGGAAAGCTGGCTGGATTAGCTGGCGGGGAAATGGGAGCTCCTGCATTTGGGGGTGACGGACGTATTCCCCTAGTCACACCCTGTGAGAGCTGCATGCAGTCAAACCCGGCCCTAGCGCATAAATCCCCCGAATCTAGGTAGCCTTTTGAATTGTTGGCGTGCAGGCCTTCTGCCGGCCACACCACATGGCTGCCACATGTTACGGAAGAGTTGTTGGCAACCCCGGTCGACAGGAGTGTTACCCTTGTCACGTTGTTGTGCTGAAACCCCAGTTGCCACGTTGGACAGTGACGGCAACTGCTATCCAGACGCCAAGAGATACGGTTGGGTATGCCAGAGGTGCTTACCTGAAAAGGGTGAGCAACCGACTAGCAGCAACAGACGTGGCTGCTGAAAAGCCACAGCTGACCGGCAGGGCTGGTGTAGCTTTACAAATGATGGCCTCTCTCATGTGCAGGTATGCGCAGCTGCTGATAGCAGCACAGGCCCCGAAGCGGGGCACAAGAACGGCAGTGATGAAGCAGCGGGAGTGGTGCAGCAGCCCCACTACCACTACCAGCCACATCATGATGGTCCTGGGCCTGCTCCTAGCCGTGATGGTCGTAGTCCCAGGCAAGAGCCGAGGTGGGCGCCGGCGTCAATCCCTGCCGAGTCCGTGGACCACAACAAGCACATATCCTTCCTGACCGCCCCCATGTCTGCAACACCGCGGCGGGGAGCAGTGAAGCCTCCAAAGCCCCCAGTGCCAAAGCCCACCTTGAAAAGCATACCCGAGGAGGTCACCAAGGGCGGGAGGTATGTCAGCCTCCTGACAGCGCCCTGGGCTGCCCCACCCAGTGGTGTTGGACTTCGAGGCAGAGAGGATGGTGCCCAGCCTGGCAGCAGCAGCAACAACAGCAGTGGCGATAGCAACACTAGCAGCGGCAGCTCATCCCAGCCAGCTGCTGGGCGGTCATGGCCGGAGGAGCCAGGCCCCTCTCAGCCGCTTGTTGGTGGACCGGGCTTTGCAGGCCCGGGCTCCAGTGCCGGGGGTGGCGGCAGGGCCGCAGGCCGCAGCGCACACTTGTTCCGACCCGTCTCAGCAAGCTCAGCGGGTGCCGATGGGCTGGTGGGTGAGGATGGCCTGCTGCAGGGAGGCGGCGGTAGTGGTGGCGGCGATAGATTTTACGAGGGTGGTGGGGGCGGCGGGGGAGGCGGCTGGGGCGGCCAAGGCTCCAGCGGTCCTAGCAGCAATGGAGAGCAGCTGCCGTCATGGGCATGGATTCTGTTGCTGTTGTTTGGGCTGGCTGTTGGCATGGCAGTAGCTACTGAGGGGCGGCTCCCTTTGACGTGGGGGCGGGCAGCCCTGAAGCAGGGGCGAACATGGGTGCAAGGCAAGGTGGGGTCAGCCGTTGGTTAAGGCCAGTTGCCTGGAAGACTGAGCGCATGAGTGGAGCTGGAGCTGATAAGTGTGATTACCTGCTAGCTGAAGTTTCTGTTGTTGTTTTGTTGTGAACCTAGACGTGACAAGGCGGCTGTGGGATGATTCTTTTTTCCTATGCCCGTCGTAGCTCTACTCTTGTAGGCTCCTGTTGTACATAAGGCCGCTCCGGTACTCCAGGGTCGCCGACTTAGGTATGCCACAATAGCTTGTTTTCCCAGGTCCAAGTGCAGAGCGCAACTATGGTGTGTGATTTGTATGTATGCTGCTTGTGCTTGCTCCTTGCAATATGTAGCCGAGGTGGAATGCACGTGACAGCGAGGGATTATACAGCAGTTTGTCGGGTGCCAGCTGCGTCGCTTAGAGCAGAGTTGAGAGTAGGGAACAAGCGAACAAACTCCTACATGTATTTGTTGCTAGCAAATACTTGAGCACTGGGTTGAATTTCGTTGTTGGCATTTTGCCGTAGGACAGGCCGGTGGAAAGGGTAGGTTGGGCTTTTGGTGGCTTGGAGAGCTATATCATATGATGATGGGGTTTCCACCCTTGCCCAACATGCCTGACCTCTTGCACCTACTAGTTAGTGAGGCGTGAGCTTCTCCATGGTATGAACAGGAGGAAGCTTAACTAGCTTAGTAGATGACCTGCCAGCCCTGGTTGCGTGAAGTTTTCGTTAAGTTAAGTATATCCACCAAAAATCAGAGATGAGCTGTCCCACAGTCGTTCAGAGCGCAACCGCGCTGTCCGTGCTTTCCTGCGGTGCTTGAAATATTCGGCATGGCACTGTTTGCCCACCAATTGCGAGCTACCAGCAGTTGCTGTTGCAGACCGAGCAGCTGCAGGTGTCTCCAGTTTGCCGCACGGGCTGCCGTGTCATGTTGCTCCCATGGCTGGGCCCCCCCTTGGCTGGACCCAGCCTTACAGCAGGCTTACAGCGGCGCCAAGGCACCCGGCGTTACTCTAAGTGTAAGGTGATCGTGGGTGATGCACGCAAGCCGATCCCGCAGTTGCAGCTTGCCAAGGAGCTCCTGCAGGAGGAAACAGGCCTAGGTGTCCTGGCTCTCAATGGCATCAGCTTCGCCGCCCAGGTAAGAGGGATCAGGTTGCGTTGGTGACTTTGTTTGGCAACTGGATAGTCGGTTAACGCATATTAAACATGCACCCTCCCTTCGTGTGCAGTGCGTTTGACAGGGTGCCAGCCGCACAACCAGTGTGTGGGATTGCCGGCCTGCCCGTAGCAAGTCTGTAGTCTCCTCAGCTTGCTTGCAAAGTATCTACTCAAACTACTGCTGGTTGCCCCTTACGTGCAGACTTTTAAGGGCACAATAGACCAAATAAGAGGTCATAGGCCTGCACGGGAGGTGCGAACTGCTGCCTGCCAGTGCTTAGGAAGCCAAGTAGGAGTGGTGTGCACTCAGTCTCCCAACCCTACTTGCTGCCGTCCTCTCCCCTGTTAGCGGTGACAGCTTGAGAGCTTTTAGTAACTCTCAGCAAGGGCCGGAAGCACTTCCTAGGTAGAAGCCACTGCATGCAGGCCTCTGGGCAGGAGGAACAGCAGGACAGCCGGGGCCACCTTCGCCGAAGAGTCTCGCTTCTCACTCGGCAGCTGTCAGCAGCACAGGAGGAACTTGCTTCTAAAGAGGCACAGCTGGCTTCGGCGACCAGCACCCTCAGCCAGGTGCTGTCGGTAGCAAAGCAGCTGGCCAGCAAGGAGGCGCAGCTGGAGGTGACGGCCAGCACACTGGCAGAGGTGCGTGGAGTAAAGCTTGCCTCATTTCTTGCTATGGTGGTGGTGTTGGTTTGTGAGCGCCATTCAGGTGAGTTGCTTGGAGTCGGTTGAACCCACTATCAGTTTATGGCTGCTAAACGGTGATAGTATTGGGTGATGACTTATCAGGGCATGATAGTGGGCTGGTCATGGATGTTGCCCGAAAAGCCTGCTTGTGCACTTACGAAGTGCTTGCCACAGCTTAGAAGTGAGGACGGAAGTGGAAGCAAGGGCGACCGTGTGTGGAAGTGACACGTGAACCTCTTGGCACACCAGCAGCAAGGTGTACCTCACGTATCTCACCATGGTGACGGCCTGCTTATTTTTTTTTGCGAAGGTGCTTTCTGCGGCTCGCGAAGCTGAAGAAGAGGGGGCCCGGCTGTTCGGCACCCAGCAGGAGTATAAGGCAGAGTTGGCTGCCCTGCGGGCGCAACTCCAGCAGGCAGAGGCATCAGGCAGCCAGGTGACACAGTCTGACATGCATGGCACCTGATAACCTCGTTGGAGATTAGTTTGTGCCTCCTTTACCGGCTCAATGTTTGCGGGCTTCTGTTGGACAGGCTGCGGTGTGAGGGCTTGCTTGTCCATTCCATGCGCCTAGTGACACAGACTGCGACCTAGGTCCAACATTACCCTACCTGGTAGTGGGGAACGCTATGGAATAGGGTAGCAGTTGTGATGGTCAGGGAGCAGTACATGGCCGCCCCATGCCTCAATCATACCATGGATCAGCAATATCGGTTAAGCCTCAGTTTCCTGAGGATAACCCCTTTTAATACTTTGCGGGTCCCCTTGATCGCTCTTGTAGGTTGAGAGCCTAGCCAGTGCACTGGAAGCCAGGGAGCAGGAGGCAGCAGGCCTACACCGGGAGCTTGAGTTTGCCCAGGGTCAGGTCGCACAGCTGCAACAGCAGCTGGCTGTAGCAGAGCAGGAACGGTTTGCGGAGGTGGAGGCATTAGGCTTGCAGCTGGCAGCTATGGAGCAGGAGCAGCATCAGCGTGTGGAGCAAACCCAGGCTGCAGCAGCAGCGCGGAATGCCGAGCTAGCTGCCCTGCGGCAGCAGCTGGATGCAGCGGAGGGGAGCGTGCTGCGGCTGGAGCAAGCTGCGAGCAAGACTGCTGCAGCCCGCGCAGCGGAAGTGGCGGCGTTGCGTAAAGAACTCCACCAGGCCGAGGCGGCTCTGAGAAGCGTGCAGCAAAGTGCCAGCCAGGACTTTGCTGGCAGGGATGGCGAGCTGGCAGGCTTGCGGGAGCAGCTGGCAGCTGCACAGGCCGATGCGAAAGAAATGCGCAAGGCGATGAATGAAGCGGTGGCAGCCCGCGATGCTGCTGCCTCTCATCACCTCCGGGAGATGCAGGCAGCTGAGCAGCGCGCCCGAATGCTGCAAACGCAGCTGCAGATGGTGGAGCGCGAGCAGCAGCAGGAGCTGGCATCGGCGAGGCTGGCTACCCTGGAGGGCGCTGAGCAGCAGGCACAGCAGTGGCAGACGGCGCTAGAGTCTGTCGAGGCGCAGCATGCGCAGCAGTTGGAGGCGGCAGCGCAGCAGATGGAGGCGGCAGCGCAGCAGGCGCAGCAGCTGCGAGTGGCCCTGCAGGCAGCAGAGCAGCAGCAGCAGGAGGAGGCTGGGTCCCTCAAAGAGCAGCTGGCTGCCGCGGAGGCAGCCAGGCAGGCGCTGCTGCAGCAGCTAGAGGAAGCAGCAGCGGCCAGGCAGGAGCAAGCGGCGGCTGCCAGGGTGCAGGAGGAAGAAAGCGAACAACCGCTGACTGCCCTGCGAGAGCAGTTGCACGCTGCAGCTGCTGCCCATGAAGCCCAGGCGGCTGCATTAAGGGAGGAGCTCGCTTTGGCACTGGGGCGGGCAGAGGTGAGGCAGTCAGCTCTGGTGTGCAGCATATGATGCAGTGCCAGGGTATCCTTTGAGTCTTGAACATGGGCATGCGGTCCCCAGGCGCGATGTGACTCCAGGCAACTCTTGTAGTTATGTCTGACTTACTGACTATGAGTATTAAGTTAGCACTTGTACTGCAGGGCCTGGATCGCGCTCTTGCAGAGGCTGTGGCCACGAGGGACCAAGAAATGGCAGCCTTCCAGCAACAGCTGCAAGCTGCTGCCGACTCCATCCAGCAGCTGCAGCAGCAGCTCGCTGACGCAGCAGCGTCAAAAGAGGCGGAAGTTAGCGAGTTGGGCCAGGAGCTCCGTGCAGCGCAGCAGCAAGTTCACATGCTGGAGCAGTCACTTGCACAGGCGGCTGCCGAGGAGGCAAGCCTTCGCCAGGAGCTCAGCACAGCACAGGCCAAAGCAGGGCAGCTGGAGACCTTGCTGGCAGAGGCTGCAGCTGGAAGGGAAGAGGAGAGGGCAGCAGCAAGAGCAAGGGCAGAGGTGCGGCGTGTGCATGTCCGGTTTGCTGTAATAGCATATCAGCAGTTGATGCTGGAGTAGGGGTGTTACAAATGGATTTGTGCGTTGTAGCTGGCAGTGCTGAGCAACCAAGCTCAGCATTACAGCAAGTGCAGCTGCTGTCGGATCTCATGCAGGGTACTACCGTCCTGCTCCTTTCACTAATGGCATGGAACCCTGATGCAAGCTGCAGGAGCTAGAGCAGGCCCTGTCGGCCGCAGCATTAGCCCAAGAAGCCCAGCTGGCTGGGCTTCAGAACCAGCTCGCTGCTGCCCTTGAAGCTCAGCGGGACGCTGAGTCAGCCCTCGGCATGGAAGTTGCAGCACAGCATGGCCAGGTGGGCGCCTCACAAGCCCTAGTGTCTGATTTGGAGCAGCGCCTAGCACAAGCGATGGCTGACCGGGACGCAGAGGTGCAGCGGGTTCGTGCTGAGCTTGCTGTGGCCCACGGCGCCCTGGCTGGCGATGGGAGCCCAAACGCGCTGGCAGCTGCAGAGGCGGAGGTAGCTCGGCTTGCTGGCGAGCTTGCCAGCGCCCAGGACTCTGCCTGGATTCTGACAGCGCAACTGGAGGCCGCCACAGCTGCCCACAGCCGCGAGTTGAGAGCAGCCAAACAGGCTGTCTCAGAGCTGGAAGAGCAGCTGGCAACTGCCGAGGCGGACAGGTCAGCGCTGAGTGATGACCTTGGGTCCCTGCGCCAGCAGCTTCAGGCGGCATGGGATGCAACAGCGGAGCAGGAGCAGCTTCTCAGGCATGCTGAGTCTGCCAGCTTAGAAGCACAGAGCAGCAACGAGGTGAGGTCCTTGCAGGAGCAGCTGCAGGCAGCGCAAGAGGCAGCACGCAGCCTGGAGCAGCGCTCCTCCGCGGTGGGAGCTGAAACAGAAGCCGAGGTTGCCGCGGCCAGAGCCGAGCTTGCCGCTGCACAGGAGCAGCTGGCAGCTGTCACAGCGCAAGCTGAAGCTGCGGCAGTAGCTCACAAGCTAGAGGTGGCAGCCCTCGAGCAGGAGCTCAGCACAGCCAGGGTTAGCGCCGCTGACTTGCAGCAGCGACTGGCATCAGCAGATTCTTCTGTGGACCAACGATTCAGTGAGGCCGCGGCCCTGAGGAAGCAGCTGGATGCAGCAAGCAGTACCATCTCTGAGCTGGAGCAGAGGCTGGCACTGGCTGCCACCCGAGATGGTGAAGTGGCAAGGGCCAGTAAGGAGGTTGCTGCTGCACAGGAGGCATTGGCAGCCCTGCTGGCGAAGGTGCGAATGGATGGATTGCGTGGCTGTGCTGGATGCAACGCTGCTTTATAACTGACTTTCGCACACATAGGCACAAGACTGGCAGAACTGCTGCCATTCTGCTGCGACTTATCCAGGGTTATTGGCGTCTTTTCTCTGTCCGCCTGCTTCTGGGCTGTTGTAATGAGCCAGCATTGCCTGTGCTGCCTATTCAAGACCACTGGTGCTCCGACCCGGACCCCCCAATCATACATACGCATTGACCCATGCTGTAGCCCCATCGTGCTGGCGTGAATGCTTGCACGCTGCCCGCGTGCAGGTGGAAGCTGACGCCTTTGCTCAAGCCGCTGAGCTCGTGGCTGCCCAGCAGACTGTGTCCCAGCTGCAGAGTCGAGTGGCCACTTCAGAAGCCGCCCGCGCTGTGCTCAAGTCCCAGCTTAGCACGCTGCGCGAGGAGCTGCGTGCTGCGCATGCTGAGCTGGACAGCGAGCACGCTACGCGTGCTGGGAAGGAGGGGGAGGTGGCCTCCCTGCGGGGACAGCTGGTTGCGGCAGAGGCCGCTGCTGCGGAGGCACAGCAGCGCCTGGATGGCTTGCAGGGCCAGCAAATGTCAGCAGCGTCAGGCACGGCAGACGAGGTGGCTGCTGTGTCTGCTGAGCTGGCAGCAAAACGGAAGCTGGTAGAGCAACTGAGGGACGCAGCCACGCAATCGGAGCAGCAGGTCCGCCAGCTACGCGAGGAGCTGCATGGCGTGCAGGCAGGACTCGGTGGCATGCAGGCGAGTGATAACAATGCTTGCTGAGGCAACAGTGCGCAGGCTTAGTCCGTTCAGCCTGCGCAGGAGCCAGTGTCAACCACTGCTACAAGGCTCCCTTCCAGCTTTGTCCCTTGGCAAGCTAATTTCCGGTTGCTCACACTTGCAGCAGTCCACTAGATGAGGACACGAGGGCTCAGCTGGCCATCACTGACTGTGCAAGTGACATTTGCAGGAGGCCGCGGAGGCTCTTCTGCAGGAGCAGGAGCAGGTGTTGAACTCATCTACTGCAGACGGTGTGCGGGGTGCAGCGATCACAGGGTTCAGCAAGGTGATTTACAACGCCTTTCAATTTCATACTATCAAAGAGTGCATTAGATGAGGACAGGGTTCATTTGTGGGTATTGTTTTGCAAGGTTAAGGTGCTCAGGTTAAGGGCTAGCTTGCAAGGAGCTATGCTTGCTTACTAGTCTACTTCCTGCGGTCCCTGCGACAGTGGCTTGTGTTTACACGTCGAGCCCGCTAGTAATGACTTGGTGTTTGAGGTGGTGCTGTGCAATGCAGGCGCCCTCCCTGCTGCAAGTGGCCCTCCAGGGTCCTGCTCAGCTGGAGGCACAGCTCGAGGAAGTGACCCGCCAGATGGGCCAGGTGGGTGTAGTGGGACCTGGTAGGGTGCAGCGAACATGCTGCTGCTGCCCGGGAGGTTTGTAGTGTATAGTCTGGGACTGAGGCTGCTAGGGATGGTGGTTGTGTGCAGTCAATGGGCTGCAGCTGCTGGGGATGGTGGTAGGGTAGATAAGGGTGTGAAGCACAGCAGCTGCAGTCGGTGAGGTTGCTTTGGGCTGCTCACTGGCATCCTTGCAACGTCCTGCGTATGACGGCTGGGACACTGCCTGTGGGGTGGAAGTGGAGGCTCAAGGGCATGTCTACATGCAACGGTGAGGAGCCAAATCTACCGTGTTGGCGCCCAATCACGCCGCTGCTGGTGCTTGCAGGATGGCCAGACTGCCCCTGGTTATCCATCTTCCGAGCAAGCCGCACCCCTGCCAGCTACCAGGGGCCCGTCCCCTTACACCACCCGCTCGGTCATCATGTCGGCAGGGTCCCACAGGGAGCTGCCGCAGCAGGCAATGCGCTCCAGCAATGCGCAGCAGCAGGGTACCCATGCCGATTCTGCCCCGCAGACTGTGCGGCAGCAGCAGGAGGAGCGCATGCCGGTTGCAGCAACCGTGGACCATGCCAGCCAGTCCCCCGCCCGGACCAAAGGGGCAGGTGCAGCTGGCGCTGCGCCCAGGCCGTCATTAGACTCCATTCCTCGGGAGGTGACCCAGGGCAGCCGGCACGTGGGGATGCTGACTGCCCCTTGGAGCCCCAGGACAGGCAGTGGGGGGGCCAGCCCAGGGCGGCGGGGCCGTGGAAGCGGCGGTGGCCACTTCGACACTGCCAGGTATAGGGGCAGCGGTGCTAGTATCAGGCTGCCGGAGCGAGAGCCTGTGCTGGTCGGGGCAGGGAAAGCCGGCGGGGAGTTCAACAAGGCAGAGGGCGAGAAAAGCTATAGCAGCAACAGCCCTGCTGTGAGCGAGCAAAGGCGTGGTCCAGCTGCGACAATTTCCTGGGATGTGCCCACAGCCGACAGCATCCTCGCTGACGCGGCCGGAGGGCTCCTTCAGCGCCTGCCAATGGACTTGCCAACTGGGGCTTCTGGGGCAGATGCCAGCAGCCAAGGCATCTCCGGCTCAACAGGTGTGCTCGAGCTGGGAGGCGCAGGGGGCGGTGGCGGGTTGGACAGCCCCTGGGACGGCTTTGGAGGCGGCGGGAGCGGCGGTGGAAGGGGAGGCTGGGGTGGTGGCAGTGGCAATGGCGGGGGTGGTTCCAAGGGTGGTGGTGGTGGCGGCTGGGAGGCTGGCAAGCATGCCTGGGGCCAGGTGCTGCTGGCCCTGGCGGGGGCCACAGCTGTGGTGGCAGTCAAGCGCTCCCTGGATGGTCGAGAGGCGAAGTAGGTGGGTGTCCGAGCGAGGCACTGCACAGACAAGCGGGGGATCGGGGTCCGCGAGGGGCGGATTGACTGTAGTGGTCTGTGAGCTGTCATTCGACAGGGTGGCAAGTAGGGTAGTAAGTAGACAAGTAGTTTGAGAAGCGCTGCGCAACCCTGTGAAACTTTTGTATCCAGGTTCTATGAGCTGCATGCAACCTGTTACCGAGGGATGTGAACGGAGAATTTTCCAGTGCTGTGTGAGTCTTCAGTAGTTATATGCGGTGACTGCTGCGATGTCCAATGCTTGCGTTTACTCCATGATCTTCTGCCAGAGTGGGAGCAAAGTGGTGGTCACTGGCACACTTGCTCACGTTCATATGCAAATGCTGCCGTCCGATTACTAATATTTGTGTATTGTTGCCAACAGAACTTGATTGCTGTGCATGATTTGTCAGGCAGCTAGGCTTGTAAAACAAACAACTCATTGTTGTTGCATGTTACTGCTTCGTGGGTTGCTGCAGCCTGAGTCTGAGTCTGAGTCTGAGACTATCGCCAGCCGTGTCTGTGCACTGACCTTCTCAACCTCAGGTCAGAGGCTCTGTAGGTGCCCCGTGACCAGGTGCCATGCTCCGCAGCTCGTTCCCCGTGGCCTTGTGCAGCAGGCTTTGTGCGCCTTTCGGACAGTGCGGTTCAACCGCGGCTAGGTGCGGACCATGGTAGTGAAGGGCCTCCTCCTCAGCGAGAGAGCTAGTCTCTGGGCGTGCTACTTAGGTCAATCAACTATCCCTGGAACACCTCCGGCTACTATATTAATGACACACCACACAAAGTTTCCGCTGCTAGGCAAGCTATAGCAGTACCATGCAACGAGCAAGTACCACCTGACCTCACTACTCCCCTCGCATATGCATGTATTGGCACAGCGTTTTGTCCATGATTTTTAATGGGTTGGAAAGTATGCAGCAGGCTTGTCAGAATGCGCCGGGTGCTGTAAGAGGCGTCAGCACTGGCTTCTGCAGTACCAGGCCCAGACCAGTGTATCCCCAAGTAAGAAACGGGCAAAACTTGAAGAAGCAGACGGTACTGGAATATACTTGCTAATTGACGGTCCTGAGGTGCTGCAGGCCCGCATCCGGGGCAAACGTGTGAGAGTGATCACACCTTCCACCACCGCTGAGCCTCTCATCAAGGTGCGGCTGTGAGGCTGGCAGCCCAATACCATGCTTTAATTGCTATGTGCTGTAGGTGGCAGGCCAACGCGAACAGAGGAGTGGTAGGGCCGTACCTATAGGTGTGAACTGTATTGACAGGGCTGTAAGCAGTTATGCTCTTCGGCTTGCCTACTTAAGGTATAGTGCTACTGCATAGTGCTGTACCCCTCCATACACAGCATCCACGGCTGCCACACTTGGAGAATGAAGCTGCAGACGCCAACCCTTGGCTTGGAGCCGTAACTGTGGTTACCCACTCTGCAAGCCTGCTCCTAGTGCTGCTACTCTGTTCAAGGCCTCCTTTACGAAGCTACTCCACGGGGGCCCCAACATGCCTTGTGCCGTAGGAGCCGGCCCTAGGGCTTATACCAGAGCCTGCCGGCGAGCCAGCCAACTTCTCCTGGGCTAAGCACTGGTATGCCGTGTGTGCCGCCCGCGATGTGGACCCAAGCCGGCCCCTTCCTCTCACCCTGCTGGGCAAGAACCTGGTCATCTGGAAGAACAGCAGTACGGGCCAGTGGAGCTGCCTGGAGGACCGCTGCCCCCACCGTGCAGCCCCCCTGTCAGGTGTAGGCAAAGCAGGGCTTGGCAGGCTGACTGGCGGCAAGTTGTGGGTCAGGCCTGGCGCCAGTAGAGCTGCGCGACCGTGCAGGTTGGTAGCAAGCTACGTGCAGCTCGAGGACTTAGTAGCAAGTTTAAGATTGACACACACAGATTGTCTCAGGCCGGCCCCCTGCTGCCTGATGCTTTTTCCTGCGTTGCCCCGTGCAGAGGGCAAGATCTGGCCGGACGGCAACCTCTGTTGCTCGTACCACGGCTGGCGCTTTGATGGCAGCGGTGCTTGCAAGGCCATCCCCCAGGCCGACTCGGCTGAGCAGGAGGCCAGGGCTGCTGCGGCGCCGCGAGCCTGCGCGGTGGCCTATCCCATCCAGGAGAGACAGGGCCTTCTATTTGTATGGGGCGAGGGCGGCGCAGCAGCTCTGGAGGAAGCCATGAAGCAGGAGCCGCCGCTGTGCACGCTCACCGAGGAGGCAGAGGCATTAGGTGAGTCTGGAGAAGTGGATCTGGCTGGGAAACCTCTAGGATCCCTTGATATATGCCTGAGAAGCCTCTGATAGAGTTGCCCAGACTGCTGCTGGCCGATCCCCTTGCCAGATTACTCCAGCTGCCTATGCGCCCCCTGGAGCGGACCCACCTGCTGCAGGCAAGGAGGTGACAGAGGTGATGGGCTATTTCACTAGCGATGTGCCCTATGATTACGCTGCCCTGGCGGAAAATGTGCTGGACCCCTCCCACGTGCCCTGGGCCCACCATGGCGTGCAAGGCGACAGGTGGGCTGGCACCAGCTGAGGAAGCATGTGCAGCAGCCTGTTCTTAGCTCCTATCGTATCGAGTGGGCAATACGATGAAGACTGCCCAGCATGGAGGTCAGTGGCAGTCGTGCAAAGTATTGAAAGCGTAGGGAATGAAGTTCCAGCATGGCACGGTGCAGTTAAATTACATAGTGTGGGTACTTCATCGATCATAGAAGCTGCAGTCAGGTTTGCTTGTTGAGATCCGCCTAGTCACACTTGACCCTAGCTCATTGGCGGCCTTGCAATCAAGGATTCCCACCACTGAAGAGTCACCCAAAGGCTGGGACACAGACCATCACATCCCGGGAATGCCAGGCAGAGGACATGCATTGTGCTCAACACACGGAGAACCAGGGAGCGGCATAGGAGTTGTCACAGCAAGTCTCACAAGTCCCGGACCCGCAGGACCAAAATGAAATTCGGCATTTCCGGGGTGCGCGAGACGGGGGAGCTCTCGGCTGAAGTCGAACCCATTCAACCGACAGTGAGTTGGGAGTTGATGTGTGACTGGAGAGTGGCCTTGTGTCTGGTGTCTGGAGCTGGGCTTGGGCATGCTGCATGGCCAGGTGAGGACGCTCACGCCCCCATGTCAGTGGTGCTGTGCATCTGCCTGCAGCCCAAGTCCCTCTTCTCTCCAACCTTTCTCATAGTGTTAAATTGCAAGCGTGATACTGCACGTCTGCAATGTCTGGGTATGGAAGTGACCCTCAGCAGAGGGGGGACCCAGCATGTGAGCTGACTTACGAGCTGCTGCCGTGCAGCTGAAGAGCACCGTCATCAACTTCCACCCTCCAGGCCTCGCGAGATACGTGTCAGAGCTTAAACAGGTTGATCGCAGGAACAAGTAGCACTGGACGGACTTGCATGACGCCCCCAGCAAGCCTTCACACGTTTTCACTCAGGCTGCATTGGTGTGCCAGCCTTGCGCCTCGTCTGGGCCGATAATACTGCAGTTTGCTTTGATAGGCACCCCTGACCGGGCCTGGCTGTGCATGCATCTCTGCTTGTCAGCCCCTGGCTGCACATATTTGTCTAATTGTCTGCGGTGGAGTTCACCCCAGAGTGACAGCACTTTGCTTGCCGCCCTCGGATGTCGGGATGTGGCCCTGACGCTCGCTATTCTTGATATGCAGGGCGGCAGGGCGGAAATGCTCTTCTATATGACTCCCCTGGCCCCAGGGCGCTCCCGCGTTATCGCACACGTGGCCATCTCACCCAGCTTGCCCACGCCCGTCAAGCTGCTGGTGCGTGGGGCCCTGCTTTGCATGCTGTGTATGTCATGCATGACCAGTCTGTGCCTGTGCATGTCTTGTGTATGTGGTGCGCAGGTGTGTAGGCAATCAGCAGGCCCATAGCTCCCTCTGCTGTCCCCAGCTGAAGAAGCCATTGCTAGTATGGATTCATACAGCTGTAAGGTTGACGTAAGCGAATATTCCCCCGGATTAACCACCATAGTATTGAATAGGAAATGTCTGCATCCCTCGCAGCTCTCCCTGCGCCCGGCGTGGTGGGAGCATATCATGGTGCTCAATGCCACCTTGGATGGGGACGGCGTCTTCCTGGGAGGGCAAGACCGCATACTGGCACGGCACGCACAGCAGGAGGGCGCCACATGGAGAGAGTGAGTGTCCCATCGAGCATCTGCAGTAAGCCGTCACGCGGTTATTCTGGGTTCGCATGCGTTGCAGACAGTCTCCAAAGTCTGCAGTGTTGCGTTTTCTCCTGGCATCTCCAGTGTCGCAGGAAGGCCTCCGCACTCTGCAGTTTTGGGCCCCCAAAGTTGCAGGTGCACTGCCGCAAGCCATGTCGTGACATGCCCCGCCTGTGATGCTGTCGGTTCAGACCCTATCCTAATCTCCTCTGAGGCAGCCACTGCGTCTAGGAATATTTAACTAGTTGATGTAGCGGCTGCAGGTCCCATGGGCCCATGAGGCCACAAGGATATGCAACAAAGCAGAGAGTTGCATTGAAGCGACTACTGGGTTGAGTGTCTGCTGTGTGCCTTGCAGCCTGTACTACATGCCCACCTCAGCTGACACCCTGGTAGCAGCCCTGCGGCAGTGGCTGGATGACAAGGCTGGAGGAGGACCCTTTGGTTCGCTGCGCGACGGCCACAGTCCCGCTGCCCTGGCTGCTTCGGCTGCGCTGCTGGCCCCACCAAGCCGGCGCGAAGCGCTGGACCGGTACAACCAGCACACCGTCCACTGCGCTGCCTGCAGGTTGGCCGCCACTCTCACTTGTGCACAGTGCGCAACGGCTCGTTGAGAGGCCACAGGCATCGAAGTGGGGCTAGGACAACTCCAGGGGAGCCCGCCCTTGTGATTGCCTCTAGATCCAAACAATGTGCTGGCCAGTGGTGGAGGGAAGCGTTACTGGATGTGGAGGCATGGCTTGCGAGCAGTGAGCCCGCTTGAGACTGGAGGTCTTGCATTGCTTGTATGCTTACCTGCCCTGCTTAACCCCCTTGTGTTCCAGGTCAGCCCTACGGACTGTCACCGCCTTGCGCAACATCCTTGTGGGCGCAGCAGTGCTGACCTGGGCCGCCTGGCTGTCGCCCCTGCTCTTGGCAGCGTCAGCCTGGCTAGGATCTGGAGCCGCCGCTGCTGTGGCTAGCTCCCAGCAGCCCTTGCTGAGGCTGCCCCTGGTGCTCGGTGCGATTGCGCTGACCGCAGCTGCTGCGCTGTTGACCAACGTGCGCAGCAGGTTTATCTTTGTGGACTATGTTCATGCTCACCGGTAGCTCACCAATAGACTAGAAAGAGTAGCAGTTGCAACAGCGCCGGGTGGCCAATGCCTTGCAATAGCTGGGCTGCCAGTCACTGGTTGTGGATGTATCCGCACACTGTGGTGGCTTGTCTTGGGTTGACTCTGACTTTGGGGGTGGGGCAGCATCATAGGACAGGTTACATGGCTGAAGTTTTGACTGCCCACGGCGGAGCTTCCCCGGCACTGTAAGTGTATATGCCTGGTGTGTGTCGGGCTTGCTGCCTTCATGTAGTCGTGATCAAGACCCTGGTTGTGTATGTAGTCACACAACGCAAATTCTTTGGCCTTGGTAGCCTCGAGGAACTTCCTGTCGCTCAGGCTGTCTACTTTGCATGGGAGAGGCATCAAGGTGGCAAACAGTAAGCTGCTGCAGACGGTAGCTTGTAGCCATCCTGACCATGTTTTGTCTCTTATCAGCCTACTTATGTGAATAGGAGTTGGAAAGGCATCTATGCCGTACTGTCTCGAGATTGCAGTATGAAGTTCTGTGGCCAGCAGTCTTGGCTGTGCTGGGTTTACAACAGACATGACAGGTGCAGTGTGCGGGCCCTTGCCAATTGGGTCATCTACACAACACTGGGCGCATCGGTCGTCTGTATACACTCTGTATGTACACTCTGTAGCTGCCAGCCTGGAGTGTGATTCCTGCCAGAGATGCAGTGCTTGGCTGGCTTGAAGCATGACATACGTATTACGCTAGGTGTGTCCTCTGTGCAATACCCAGGTCTCAAGCCCGTAAATGGCTTATGCATATGTGGAGCCGACAGCTTGCATATGTAGCATCACTAAAACAGTGGCAGCATCAGGGTTGTAACAATTGCGTCGGATAAGCCATCCAATCATCCGGAGCTAGGAAGCTGGGCAGTACCAACCACAAGATCCAGATGCCACCTGCCCTCAAACCTCTCTTCGTATATGCCCGTGTCGGCACAGCGCTTTGTTGAGGATGTCCAGTGCTTTAGGAAGTATGCAGCAGGCCTACCAGGAAGTGCAGGGCGTTGTAAGGGGCGTCGGTGGATTGCGCAGTACCGGGCCCAGGGCAGTGTATCCCCAGGTGAGGAAGGGATATATCTTAAGGGTAAGTCGGAGGCCAACAGGGCCTGAGGATACTTGCTACATTGACGGTCCTGAGGTGGTGCAGGTCCGAGTCCGGCGCAGTTCCCAACTGAGAGTGATCACACCCTCCACCAGCGCTGAGCCTCTCGTCAAGGTGCGATTGCGACGCTGGCAGCCCAGCAAAATTCATTCAACTGTGCATTTTGCCGTACCTTGCCAGTCACAGCATCCACAGCTGCCACACTTGAGAGCAAAGCGGCAGGCGCCACTGCATGCCTCGGATACATAACGGTTTGGAGGTCACGCATACCGCGAGAGGCCAACTCTGCACTCAGTGCTACTGCTTCGTTGAGGGCTCCTTATGTGAACTACTGAGTTTACCGCGCACCAACACGCCTTCTGCCGTAGGAGCCGGCCATAGCGCCCATACCAGAGCCTGCCGGCGAGCCAGCTAATTTCTCCTGGGCTAAGCACTGGTATGGGGTTTGTGCCGCTCACGATGTGGACTCAACGCGGCCCCTTCCTGTCACCCTGCTGGGCAAGAACCTGGTCATTTGGAAAGACAGCAGCACGGGGCGCTGGAGCTGCCTGGAAGACCGCTGCCCCCACCGCGCTGCTCCTCTGTCGGGTATCCAGGGCTGCCTGACTGGCTGGGCACTAGTGCAACTCAGACCAGTGTATCTGTGCCATGACGTTATTGGGTGACATGCCACTGCAACAGGCCTGTGGCATATCCAAGATCGAAATGCATGGTATGGTCCAGGCCTCTGACGCTGTGGCTATTCCTGGGGCGCCCGCTGTGCAGAGGGCAAGATCTGGCCAGACGGCAACCTCAGTTGCTCCTACCATGGCTGGCGCTTTGATGGCAGTGGTGCTTGCAAGGCCATTCCCCAGGCTGACTCGGCAGAGCAGGAGGCCAGGGCTGCCGCGGCGCCGCGGGCCTGCGCCGTGGCCCATCCCATCCAGGAGAGGCAGGGCATGCTGTTTGTGTGGGGCGAGGGCGGCGCAGCAGCACTGGAGGAAGCCATGAAGCAGGAGCCGCCGCTATGCACGCTCACCCAGGAGGCAGAGACACATGGTGAGTTTGGTTGGGTCGAATTTGCTCATGTGCATGGTAGCCATAAAACGTCTGCGTGGGCTAGCAAGTTGTGTAATTTGTGATGTGGAATGGGTAGGTAGCATTGGCGGCAATGGTGGTATTGCTGGCAAGGGTTCACTGGCAAGCCTTCCAAAGGCGCTGCTTGGACTTGTTGGGTTACCGGGTAGTGGTGCTGCTCGCATGTTGGCGCCTTTATAACACTCTCAAGGCAGGGTTAATGCTGCGTTGTTCAAAGCGAGCCTTGCTAGGGAAAGACTGGATATAGTGAGCAGTCTGTGGACAAACGATCAGCGGGCCAGCTGCAGCAGGTCCTTCGTTACCCTCTGGTAACGGCTTCTCTTCCTTTAATATACATACCTAACCTCTCCGCTTGGTGGGAATGCTTTGTGACCTTCTTGACATGCTATGAGGGACCAGGTAGCTGCGTGCCCTTTTGCAGTGCCAGATATCTCCTGCCCATACATCCCCTGGAGTGGATCCCCTGCTGTAGGCTCGGAGGTGACAGAGGTAGTGGGCTACTACACAAGCGATGTGCCATATGATTACACTGCCCTAGCGGAAAATGTGCTGGACCCCTCCCATGTGCCCTGGAGCCACCATGGCGTGCAAGGAGACAGGTGAGGCTGGTTGGTAGAACCTTTGCATCAGCCTGTTGTTAGTTCCTATTCATACCAACTGGGCGATATGATGCAGGATGCCCAGCATGGAGGGCAAGTTTCAGTTGTGAAAATATCGGAAGTAGTTGGTGAAAGGTGTTAGGGACACACATCACGGCATGGTGCAGTTATCATGATTCATACCTCATGGTGGCTGTAGTCTGGCTTCCCTGTTTCTGTCCGCCTGGTCCCGCTTGACCCTAGCGTACTGGCATCCTTGCACTTACAACCAGCACCACAGGGTCTACCAGGGGCTGGGACACATCAGGCCCGCTTGCACAAGCGATTACACCCCGTTATTGAAAGGTAGAATGCAGACATTGCGCTGAGCACGCGGAGGTGGGCCAGGGCATGGCGCAGGAGGTTTCACAATAAGTCGTTCTAGTTCTGGCTGCAGGACCAAGGTGACGTATGGCAAGTCTGGAATGCGCAAGACGGGGGAGCTGTCTGCTGCGATCGAACCAATTCGGCCGAATGTGAGTTGAGAGAAAGATGTGAGGTAGATGTGGCCGTGCCTCGTGCGTCTGGAACTAGGCTTGAGCATATTGCACGCACGCAATAAGAAACTCACGTGCCAGAGGCAGTAGTGTTGGCGGTGTTGCCTGCAGTCCGAGAAACCCCCCTACTGCGACCTGTCATCTGGGCAGGAAAATTACCCTTAGCCGAGGGGAAGCTCAGCGGTGGACCCAACTGGTTAGCTGCTGCTGTGCAGCTGAAGGATACCATCATCAGCTTCCACGCTCCAGGCTTGACGAAGTATGAGGCAGAATTTAAACAGGTTGGTCAAGCAGCATGTAGCACACAATATTTTGTCAGTCCTCTCAGCAAGCACTCGGGTGGCATTGTTTGCCAGCCTTACGCCTCTCCTGAGCCCTTGGAACCGCAATATGCTCCAATGCGCTCCCGGGGCCTGGCTACGCATACGTCTTTGATTTTCTGGCGTGGGAGTCAACCAGAGGGACACGGGTTCGTGTGCAGCATTAAGACTGTCGGGCTTAAGCCCTGCTACCAACCTGTGCAGGGCGGCAGGATGGAAATGCTTTTCTATATGACTCCCTTGGCCCCGGGGCTTTCACGCATTATCATGCACGTGGCAGTCTCAGCCAGCTTGCCCGCGCCCATCAAGCTGCTGGTGCGTGGAGGCCTGCCTTCGATGCTTTGCACGTCATGCATGACCAGTCTGTGCCTGCCTGCATCTTGCAGTGTGGGCAGGTCTGGCCGCATTCAGCAGTGCCCCTTGCCTTCTCAACTGGCCTGCTGAAGGAGCAAGGGCCGGTTTGGATTTCTTGCGCTCTCAGGGAGATGAGGCAGGAGTATTGTACTGCATCCTTAAACATGTGACCCTCAAGGCTGCCAGGGCACAGGGTAAGGCAAAAAAAATGGGTGTAATCCCTGGCAGGCCTCCCTGCGGCCGGCATGGTGGGAGCACATCATGCTGCGCAACGCCGTCCTGGCCGGAGATGCCGTGTTCCTGGCAGGGCAGGAGCGCATCCTGGCGCAGCATGCACAGCAGGAGGGCGCCACCTGGAGAAAGTGGGTGTCCAACCTGCATCTGCAGCACAGCAGCAAGTGCCCCTTCTGGGTGGTTGTACTTGAGCTATCAATATTCAAAGTCTGCCTGGCATCTCCGGTGTGCCTCCTTGTGGCAGATTCTGAGCCACAGTTGAAGGTGGACTGCAGCGAGCCCACAGCACTGCGACAGCATCTGCAACTCAGTTCCTCTTCTAGCGAGCGCCCCC